>PVIU01013936.1:0-53889 GCA_004026605.1 Ondatra zibethicus | reverse complement strand
GGCGACAGCTGGGACCAAGAAGCCAGCACCTTCCTCAAGCTAGCTGGGGGTTGTGAGGGGGAGATCTGGGTGCAGTTCAGATTTTAACACTTTGTTCCTCTGTGGCTTTGCTAAGATAGTTGATGCCCCCAATCCGTCATCTTTCAGAATGACTCACAAAATTATGGGAGGATCATCTACTATTGGGTCATATGTGAATGAACATAAAACACCTATGATAGGCTTTGGAGTGATCAAAAAAATCACAGTGATATAAATGGGGCTTCAGACTCGTCTGGACTATATGAGAGTCTATCTTTAAGAAAAAGAATCAAGAGCAAAATGCTATGGGAAGCCTCAAAATCTCCACCGTACTAATGTTTATCTCTGTGACAACAGCGTCCAGCCTGGGCCATGCTTCCTCCTATCTGGAACCTAACAGAATACCTAACATAATCAGACACTGAACGAAGGTCTTTTGGGGTGCAGAGGAGCAGACACTTGCGTCACCGGAATGGTGTGAACCTATTTTCAACTTGTACTCTACCCTGAATCAATATGACCTCGAAGAAGGAGCCAGCATCCTATGTTTGCCTCAGATCCTTGTCTGGAACTCCACCCACAGAGGGATTTATTATTAACTCTTTGCTTATCTAATTGGTCGATGTGTGAAGGTGGCCAGGGCTGACAGAGTTAAAAGCTTAAACAATGCAACACCAATGTCATACCAGACATTTACCTCATGGGGACCGTCATACACAAATAGGGAAGCACAATGTGGGTGCACAGGAAACCTTAGTAAGTACCAACCAGTCATTGCTTTACAGCATCACATGGCCTCTGCAGTTGCGGGGCCACAGGACTCTGGATTAATCTATCAGTTTCCTATTGTTGCTATAAAGAATATGACAAAATGGGTGGCTCAGAACCGCGTAAGCTATTTTATTACAGTTCTGGAGTGCAGAAGTCTAAACATGGCCAGCAGGACTGTGGTCTTTAGGAAACTCCAGGGGAGAACCTCCCACTGTTATTGGTAGCTCCTAACATGTCCTGATCTCTGTAGCTCATGGACCTGCTTCCTGCCATTTGATTCTGTCGGGAGCTTTTTTCTTGTGAGCACCCTATGGTCCCATGGGGTTTACCTGGGGAGCCCAGGTCATCTTCCCATCTAGATATCCTTAGCTTATGCACTCTTGAAAAGCTTCTTTTGGATGTGAGGGAACACATTTACAGACCCTGGGGATTAGGGCTTGGCATCTTTGTTGGAGCAGAACACTGTTCTGTGTACTAGAGTCAATAACTATTTTTGCCAAGTGGGCAACACTCCCTGAGGTCTCAGGTGCTTAAAGCTCCCTGAGAAAGCTTGGGGTCCCTCTCAGGCACGTCCCAGTATCCCACAAGCCTCCACACCTGGGTAGGAGTCTCACCTGGTCATCAATCTTCCGCTGTAGCTGGACGACTTTGTTCTCCATGCCCACATTGAGACGTTTCAGATGCTCCGCAGAGCGGGCCTCAATCTTGAGGGCCTTCAGTTCCTGCTTGGCCTTGAGCCTCCTGAAGGCACACTGGATGACGATGGCTGCATCCCGCCGCCTCTGGAAATGTCTACGTGCCATCCAGCCCCGGGCATACTTCTGGATGATGGTGGCTTTATGCTCCTTGAGGACCTGGTGAGGACAGGCACACACAGGCTGTGGGTTTGCTCTGCAGGATGGGAATGGGTGCAGTTTCTGCAGCCACCCTGGGCTGGCCTTGGGTTTAGGAGACAGAACCCTCGTGGCCCATAACACCTGAAGATTTGATGGAAACTTTTAGCTAGGTTCTGCAGATCATGTGTCCCCAGGGAAGCAGCTGCTAAACTCTTTCTACCCGTATTTTACTAGACAGGAAACCAGTCTAAGAAGCTTAATGCTTGGGGAATCTGGATGAGTATTCCACTAGAAAGAGGCAGTAGCCCTGGCAGAGGGAGCTGGGAGATGAAGTGAGATGCTCATGGCAGTCACTCACCTGCCAGTACTTTCTTCGCACAAACATGGCTCGCGTGAAGGACTGGATGACGACCGCAGCTCTGCAGACTCTCCGGTAGGCCTGGCGGGCCCTCTGCATCCGGTACTGCTTCTGGAACACTATGGCTGCACGGGTTCTCCGCAGGTGCTCAGCCAGCCTGGGCATAGTGGTGGAAGAGCACAGGTTGCACCAGGAAACTCATGGCCCGCTGAGCTATTCATGAAGTAAGCCCTTCCATGGCCCTAGTTGGGCCCCCACCTAGACTGAAGCTACAGATAGGTGTGAGCTACCATGGATGCTAGGAATTTGGCCTGGGTCTTCTGGAACAGCAGCCAGTGCTCTTATTTGCTGAGCCATCTCTCCAGCCTAGCATCTCCCATTCTTAAGGGGCCACACTGATGTCTGTCCCCCCTGTGACTCCATAAGCTCAGAGATAGTTCAAACACCCTGCATTTTTGTGTCTAGTTCAGGACCAGGACAAGTGTTTGCTGAATGAAAAGAATCCCCCCACCCCCAGGTCAGCAATGATCCCTCCTGGTTTTCTCATTTCCCCCAAACTTCCCACTCTCTCACTTCTGCACTCCATCCACCTGTAGAGCAGGTATTCCCACCCTTCTGGAGAACCCATCAAGTTCACTGCGAGGGCTCAGAGAGAGGGTTAGAATACCCAATGTTGGGGAGGACCTAAAAGATCTCTGGCTGTGTATAAATATCAAGCGCATGAACAAGGACAGCACCTCCATCTTTACCACACAAAAGAAGCCCATACTGAGCTTAGGGTTGGCGTCTGTGTTTCTCTTTCTCTAGTGAGATGGTTGAGCAGCCACCTCAAAAACTGGCTCGGAAACACAAGATTTCATGGTAATTTCCACCATCTTCCAAGGCAAAAAGGAGTGAGCATTGCTGTGAGGCAGGCTGGGGCTCAATCTGACAACCCAGGTGAAGGCCTAGGAGGAGGGGACATCTTGCATCTCACTGGGAGCCAGGGCTCTCACACATGTCTCAGTGGCCTCTGCCCTCCTACTGTTCGTCAGCCCAGTGCCATCAGTTAGGAAGAGTGGTAACAGTAGTTTCCTCTGAGTGGCACTGGGTGGGGAAGAGAGGCTGATTGGTGTCCTGGCTCTCAGGCAAGGCAGCTGCTGTGGCTGGATGAGACATGTCCTCTCTATGCTGTCTCACTGCAGGGGTAAGTCATAGGAAGGCTTCCCCAGACCTTCCAGCTCCAGTCAACATCCAAGGGTTTTTGAAATTCTAGTATGAATAATGAACTTACATGCAAGTTCACCGGATCCATCTCTCTTCCTAAAAGACATTGGTTTACTTTGGGGTTCTGGCAAAGGAGAAATGGTTGATTTGCACCCAAATCACATGGTACTAGGTTAGTGTTGGTAGACGGGGGATAGATTGGGTATCAGGAGACACATGATCTAGAGTTGCTCCCTGAAGGAAAAGGGCATCACAGGGATGCACACAGGCACTAGGAGCAATTTAAGAAGCAGATGGACCCAAGAGGAAACACTGTAATTTCAGACAAAGAGGCCCTCTCCTTCCTCCTGACCCAGGTGTACCCCTAAATGGCTCACCTGCGAGCCAGGTGTCCTCTGTAGAACCTCTGCAGGGTTAAGGTAGCTGCCTTCAGCCTACGATACTTCAGCTTCTGCAGCCAGCCCCTGACCGTCTTCTGGATCATGATAGTGGCTTCTCGGAACTTGTCTGCCCGCAGCTTCTCCAAGTAAGCCACTTGGCCTGCCCGGAAGAAGATCTTGGTGCGGCCAAATTGGAACTTGTCTGGATCCTTTACAAGGTTGGGAGGGAGACCGACTGGTTAGAGAATTGTGCAAATTCCTTCCCAGGCAGCACTACTTGCCAGATTGCATGTGCCCCCTGTACCTCTCTCCCTGACCTAGTAGACACACGTAGATTTTCAGCATTCATTAAACAAACTTTAGTCTTCATGAGAAGATAGGCATGGATCCAGGGTGTGGCCATTAAAAAGAAACCTGTCCTTACAAATCCAACATCATGGGGAGGGCAGGTAGAAAGGTAAGCAAGGGACTCTTTTAAGTAATGGGGAGTATTAGCAAGGAACAAACAGGCAGTGCTCAGAAAGGATGGTCTAGGTCAGTGGTTCTCAGTCTTCCTAATGCTGTGACCCTTTAATGCAGTTACTCACGTTATGGTGACCCCCCAACCATAAAATTACTTTCATTGTTACTTCACAACTATAATTTTGCTTTTGTTATAAATTGTAATGTAAATATCTGATATACAGGATGTTCCCCCCCTCCAAGGGCTCATGGTTTATAGGCTGAGAACCATTGGTCCAGGCAGTTACATCTGTGGAGACAGGAAAAGATCTGGTGAGCCAAAGAGGGCAGCCTGAGAAGGCTAACCTGTGGCTTAACCAAAGTCCTACTCAGTGGGAATGTTGTATCTGGAAGACATGGCCCAAGGAATGGGGAAAATGAGGAAGGAATATAATGTCTTCAGGGGAAGTCTTGAAGCACAAGGGAGCAGTCTATCTCCAGGATGGATGACTGTGCCCAGCAGCCCTAACCAGTCACCCCAGATCAGGAGGCACCATGTGCTGTGATGCCTGTGAAACCCTAGGCAATTTACAGCCACTTCTTGCACTTCATTTTCCTCATCTGTGGGTGGAAGGTTCTGCTAATAGCCTTGGAGGGATCCAGGTAAAGGTGAACTGTGGCTCTGGTCAAAGTGGAGGCAGTTATGTGGTCATGGAAGCAACTCACAGACGTGGGATATACACCGTGAGAGCAGCCCTGACACCGAAAGAAAGGAGTTCCCAGTGCTATATAAGAACTGAACTTAGCTGACCTGAAACACATTTTCCTAAGCCATGAAAAATGAGATGTCAAAACATGTACAGCGATGATGGATGGACCACAGCAACATCATAGTTAACCAGAGTCCCACATCCACCAAGCACAGCTTAGCTAACCACCCCACCACCCTCTCAGCACTGTCTTAGCTTGCTAGTTTACAAAAACATGTTTAATATAATTTTATCATGTTCTGAAAGGCATTTTCTATAATTTAGCATTTTATGGAGACACAGATTATTATACTGTTATAACTCTGGAACTCTCTAGAACTACTGAAATATTTAAGGATTTGCCCCTCATGGCTCTACTCTTACAATTTCTCAGCCTCAAATGTAGTTTTAGGGTTGTTTCATTTAAAACAATTTTTCAAAGGCCTGAGAATCTGCTGTTTTATTTATAACAAGCTGAGGCTGACCACAGTTCGGATCTCCACTGGGCACATCAACTCCGAGAAGCCAGAGATGCTGAGAAAGCAGTAGCAGCAGCGGCCGCCACCAGGGGTTGCCTCCATACATACCCTAGTGACCTGCTCTCTGTGTGTGCTGACATGTGGAAAGGCAGGGGGTGCTCTAGGTAGGGGAGGGCACTCCCCTTTCCCAGTCACTGCTGCAGGCAATGGCTTGATGTCTTAGATGGCTTTGTGGGGATGAAGTCAAAGCTGTAGGTAGCCCCTGCCCTCCACTACTGGGGCTTTTGGTCCAAGCCCTTCTACAGCTGGATCACCTTGATGAGACTCTCCAGCACAGACTTGCAGATGCTCTTCTTGTCGGTGTTGGCAAGCTCTCTCTTCTTCATCAATACCCGATACCGGTTGAAGAAGTCATGGTAGGTCCACCTGGAGGAAAAACCAAGGTTGATCAGAAGGTGATCTCAGATGCTGGAGTCAAGGCTACTGTAAAAAGTTATTGTAGGAGCTTCAGATCAGTCCTGGGGGAGCTTTGTTTATTCCATACCCTTCAAGGAACTCCAGTGTATCAGGATTCCTGAAGTTAGAGTCGGGTAAATGGAGTGTTAGGGAAGTACCGCCAATGGAACCAGGGTCTCCATCTCTTCACATCCATGAAGCTCTCCCTTCTGCTGCCACCACTGAAGAATTTGGGCACCTTATCTAGACACAGCTCTGTCTATGCTGTTGGGTTTTCAGCTTTGAGAACTCATCCTGATCTTTGTAAACACATTTCCAAAGGCAGAAAAGTGCTCGAGAATGAACGTGTCCCCACTGTGATCTCTTATATCTCTGCACTTAATTTGGAAGAGAGAACAGGTCACTGTAGACATTTCTACTCCAGACTCCTTTTCATCTGGTAAGTTTTTACTGATCCTCAGGACACAGGTGTGTAAAATAGGTACATAAACCAACATTTACTGATATCAAAGAACTATGATGTGCCCACGGTTGCAGTAGTGGCATCAATGTTAATGGGGTAAATAACTACTTTCTGATTGGATTTAGGACTGCTTTACCAAAGGAAATGCATGCTCAGTACTGGAATCCAGCCAAGAACTTAAGTTTTGGGAGCTCATATACTCCAGGGGTAAACCTACTACTGCTATTCTGTTAAATGGACATAGAGTCAAGCTGTCCCGTAACTCCCACATCCAGTGAGATGCTGCTGCCAATGGCTTAAGAAGCTATGGTGTTGATTACTCTTTTTATTATTTTCCTCTTAATTGGGGGTAATTTTGGCTCTCTGTAAAGATGTCTTCCATCCCCACGTAACTTAAGAGCCTCCTAACTCACTGCCCATATAAGGCAGAGTTCTTGACTATGTTTTGTTAGTCTTTAGAAGACCTTCTATCACCCCTGGGATCTGAGACTGGCTACATACAAACAAATGCTGTCTCCTAAACAGGATTGCTCTTCCTTGGGAAAGCTGTCCTGGTTTACACCCATCACTGCTCCAACCCTCCTGACTTAGAAATGCTCATGACCTCCTCATGCAGTGGCAGAATCAACATGAGCCCCCATCCAAGGTGGCTTGGAGTTATAGCTCAATTCATCAGGAGGTCGTACAGGCCTCCCCCATCTTTCTAAGTCCTTGGCTATTGCAGAGTGGGGATGGCTTGTCCCATCAGAGACATAAGGGAGGGACTGCATACTAGTCAGTAGGAACAGGCTGTTGGGAGTTTGCTCAGATATCATTCACTGAGGTGAGTCATCTGCTATTCCTGTCATTGGTGGCCTTGCCCAGAGACTGTCTTAGTCACTCAGACCAACCTGCTCAAGTGTTAGTGGAGAGTGAACAGATTGTGTCCCTTTTCCAGGGACTCTTTTACTCATGCAGAAAGTCCTTTAGAAGCTTCAGAGAAAGGAGCACTTTGGGGTTCCAGGAACCCTCGACATAGCAGGACATATTACACTCAAAGTGCCACCCCTCATCCCCCAGTTCCTCTGCTTTAACAGCAGCTGGGCCTTGGAGGGAAAGAGACTGATGTAAGGAGAAATAACAAAATGACATTTCTACCTATCTGTATTTCTCCCTCTATGACTCTTTTCCTTTTTGAGAAAGAACGTTATGTGCCGCAGGCTGACCTCTAAGTCACCAAGAAGCTGAGGACTTGAGCTCTGGATCTCCTTTGCCTTCACCTCCCAAATGCTGAACTGTAGGTGTGCACCACACACCTAGCTCGAGTCTGCTCCTTTTTAACAAGCAAAAACATTTGGGGTGACATATGCTATAAATATATTCTTCCATGATTTTTTTAAATGTGTATAGTATTTTGTCCACATGCATGTCTGTGCACCACAAATGTGTCTGTGTCTGGTACCTGCAGAGGCCAGAAGAGGGCATCGGATCTTCGTGGGGCTAGAGCTATATAAATGGTTGTGGGGTGCCATGTGAAAGCTGGAAATCAAGGCTGGGTTCTTCGGAAGAGCAGCCAGTGCTCTTGGCTACTAAGTCTTATCTCCAGCCCAAATCTACTCTTATAGAGTTAAAATAACTTTTAATGTATTTATGAAGATGTGTAACTATCCCCAGTATTCAATTCCAGAACACACACAACCCCCAAATGAACTCTCATAACTCTGAGCAGGTTTGCCAGGCCCTGGCAAACCTAATCTACTTTGTCTTACACTTCTTGGTTTGAAACCGGCCTGCACTCTCTTAAGGAGGGAAGGCAGAGAGCAACAGAGCCCTGAGGACTTTCTAGGGACCAGAAAAGGGGTCCCCTTGCCCTTTGCATTCTACTCATTGAGCAGAAACTTTCCCACCCTTCAGTGGTGGACTACCTGCTGTCTTTAGCAACTACCTTACAGATGGAAAGGGTAAGATCATTTTCCCAGCTAAATGCAAATCAGATGCGCATTTTATTTAGTTAACTCTGTTGATGCTTTTCTAGGCTTTTTCTGCCATGGCCCCATCCTAGAGAAAGTGGCTAAGAGCCCAGTGGAACAGTGCCTGTGAAAGAGAGCTTCCTGGAGTCTAGTTCCTCTCGCCACCCCTCCCCCCCCACCAATACATACATCTCAGAATGTAAGGCTTTGGTGTGGGCTTTCCCCTTAAGCCGCTGGGCACTTTCTCCTGACTGCCTCCCCTGACTCTTGAAGGGCACTTCTCGAATTCTGCGTCACGTCATGGTTATTTGTGTGCTTACTATTTGTCTCTGTGAGCTCGCAGTTTTGCTGGGAAATAATTAAGACAGCATTTAGCTGGGCTAAAATCCTAAAATGTTTCCAATTTGAAAACCTCTTACTGCTGACAGATCCACAACTCAGGGAAATTATGAGGGTGGGAGAGATGTGGCTGCAAAGACGTCACAGCCAGTTTGTACCGAGCTCGGAGCACAGGAGGCCTGGCTCTGACCTTGCCATCACTGTGACTCAGGGAAAGGCCAGGCGGCATGACATCTCATCTGCCCACAGAACCGGGGCCTTCACAGCCAATGAGCGATCCCAGGGGTGCTTTCCAGTATGTTTCTTCCTGCTCAAGGCACCCCATCCTTTTTACTTGCAAATGCATCTTGAGGCACACCTGCATGAGGAGACGGTGGTGTGGTGGAGCTGGAAAAGCGGGATGCTGAGAAGAGAATCCCTGGCCTTGAGAAGAAACTCATTCTCCCAGGAGACAGACTAAGATGTGGGTCTGATATGAGGTCTGGCATCATAAGGCCTATAGAAACATCACTGAGGGGGCTGGAGAGATGGCTCAGTGGTTAAGAGCATTGCCTGTTCTTCCAAAGGTCCTGAGTTCAATTCCCGGCAACCACATGGTGGCTCACAACCATCTGTAATGAGGTCTGGTGCCCTCTTCTGGCCTGCGGGCATACACGCAGACAGAATATTGTATAAATAATAAATAAATAAATATTAAAAAAAAAAGAAACATCACTGACTGCCGAGTCCAGCATCAAACATGGGTTTCCCTTTTCATGGACCTGTAGTGCCTAGTGAGAAACCCTTCACAGAAAAGTCTCCCTGCCTATAGTGTGGCATCTTTATAACCAGTTGCTTATTATAGTTGAATAGTATTTTATTGACCATTCAAATGGCTGGACCCTCCTGGTGCGGGAGAATTGTCTGTATTCTGTCAATCATATTTTAAATAAACGCTGATTGGCCAGGCAGGGAGTATAGGCGGGAAAACCAGACAGGAAGTAGAGGTGAGAACAGGAGAATTCTGGGAAGCAGGAAGCTCCCCTGGTACTCCTGCCTGGACCACTGAAGAAGCAGGATGTGACCTGCCCTGCTGAGAAAGGTACTGAGCCATGTGGCTGACATAGATAGGGATAATGGGCTATATAAGTTACAAGAGCTAATAAGAAGCCTGAGCTAGTGGGCCAATCAGTTTGTAACTTATAGAGACTCTGTGTGATTTTCTTTGGGACTAAATGACTGGGGTGATCTGTGTAGGACAGAAACCCCAACAAGCCAGCTCTCATGCTACACCCTCCAGGTTAAACTTTTTCTGCAAGTGTCTTTTAAAAGGGGCGCGAAGGATTAGGGTATCAATTCTTCAGTGTAGGAGAATCCCGTACAATCGAGGGCACACTGCAACTTTGGGCCATCACTTCTCCCTCACTGAGACATGGAACAGCAACAAAAAGCATTCAATCTCTGCAAAAGCATTTGCTATAGAATATGTGTTAGCTTTGGTTTAGAAGGCTTTAACAAGCAACCATTGGTGTCCTGCAGTCATGTGGACCCTTCCCAGTCAGGTGACCATGCTATGTCTTCTCTCACTTGGTATGGCACTGTGCCTCACTGGCTGTAAAGCATGCATTCTGAGAAGGGTGTGACATGGAATTCTATCTCATGTTAGTAGCAGCAGCAAAACACTCTGACACTAGGACCAGCCCCTGACAGTGCTCTACAGTGCATCAGCCACTGAGGAGGCAGGCTCCCCACTTCCTTAGCCCTGACTTTCTCCTTGGATCTCAATGCATATGCTGGGTGCCTCGCTGTGCTTTCTAGTCTTCCATGCCATGCGTCCTTTTCAGAATTGCTTCCTTCACCTGTACTCTGGCCTGGCTAAACAGTCATAGTTGGGTGTGTGGGAAGAGCTGAGGGCTGTGACTGCTTCCAGACCAGGCAAACATTCATCAGAGCCTCCAGTCTGGAGAAAGGCCTTCTTAGAAATGAGCTCCTCAGGACTGAGACATTGAGGGATAACATAGCTGCTGTGAATGGCACAGAAAACGGTTCCTTGGAGTGTTGTTTTGGGTCTAAGCTCCCATCTTGCGCCTCGCCCTGGATCTGACCATCATCATGTGAAGCCATTTTGCAGAAGAATGTCTGCCTGCAAGGTCATCTGTGAAGTGGGGTGAATGGAGTTATCAGTGAACTGGGGCAAGCAGAAGAGATAGGCTGGCCACAGCTGCTTCCCCTATGAATGAGGATATTGGTTTGATTATATAAATCCTCAGATTGCATCCTGAGACAGACTGTGGTGTGATGTCCAAGTCAGTCCCTATGATGTCAGACCACAAAGAAGCTTCCATGGTCAGTGGTCTCAAGGACCCTTGAGAAAACTGTGAAGAATCCTTCAGGGTAGGATTAGAGGTATAACTTATACTATTGGCCACTGCAAGGGCAAACACACCCCTAAGTGTTTCCATCTGGGAGGACTTGATTCAATCACAGTTTTTCTGGGATTTGTTTCCTTATCTATAAGATGTAAGTGATACCACTCTTCTTGCCAATCTCAGGAGTCAATGTGATCTTTCCATAAAATGGTGCTGGGACAACAGTGTATCCAAAAACAAACAGTGAAGTTGGGGCCCCTATCTCATACCATACATATGTTAGTTCAAAATGGATTACTGAAAGTTGTGAAACACAGAAGAAACCATAGTACAAACCTTTGTCCCTGGATGGGACAACGATTTCTTAAATATGATGTCTAAAGCACAAACAACCAAAGAATAAAAGATAAATTTGACTTCATTAAAGCTAAAAAATCACTGCATTTAAAAGAATGCTATCAAGAGAATAAAAAGACTAATCATAGAACTGGAGACAATATCTGCATATGATTGATAATGGTCTAGTATCAAAAATAAAACACCCTCATTATGCAAACAGGCAAATGAGACAATTTAAAAACGCACAAATGATTCAATCATACATTTCTCTAGAGAATTCATACAAATGACCTAAAACATGTGAAAAGAGACTTAACATCATGAGCCACTGCAACACAAACCAAAATTACAGTGAGGTGATGGGGTAAGAGCCACTAGCCAATTACATCAAGTTGGGGTGTGGCTACTTGGACCCCAGGTAAAAAATCAAGAGAACACAGGTGCGCGCTCTCCATGCGGTGTCCGCCAGACAGGACTGTGGCGTGAGTAGCGTGAGTTTCCCCCTTTTCTTTCATTAAAAATACCTGTTCCTATTGAGCTGGCTTGGTTATTGATTTGTGCCGACTTAACACTTCATCAGTGAGGTTCACATGCTCCAGATGACTGTGATGGAAAAGACACAAATATATTTTGATGACCGTGTGTGGTTATGGGGCTCCTTGTCGACTGCTGGTGGAGAGAGTGGCAGGTCCTCAGAATGGTAAACAGTTATCATAAACCCAGCAGTTCTACTGACAGTTATATAATGAATAAAAATGAAAATATATGTCCCCACAGAAACATGTATATGGCTAGGCATGTGGCACACATCCCAGTGCTTGGGAGGCAGACAAGAGGACTGCAAGTTCATAGCCAGCCTGGGCTCCACAATGCAGCTCTGTCTGAAAACAAAACCCAAGAAGCGTGTATGTTCCCAGCAGCATTCAGGCTTTCTGTAAAGTAAAATCCCAAATGTCTATTAGCTGATGGAGGAAATAAAATTGTGTGTGTGTGTGTGTGTGTGTGTGTGTGTGTGTGTGTGTGTGTATAAATGGAATGAGCATTCAGCAATATAAAGGCTGAGCCTTGGAAACAGTCCTGAGTGAAAGGAACCATGTATAGATGGCTAAAAGTTCTAGTTGCTTTGCACAACATCCAAAACAGGCAAATCTTCCAGAATAGTGTTTGCTAGGGTTTGGGAGGAGGGGATGAGGAGGGACAGCTCCTTTCCAGGGCAATGAAAATATTATGGAGCTAGGGAGTGGTGAAGGATGCACAGGCTTGATTTATGAAAATCACTGAATTCCTTGAGGGTAACGTTGATAATACATGGATTATGTGAGTGCCCTTCATGAGGTGACACGTGTCCTCGTGGTTCAGCACCAATGTCCCCAAATGAGTCCTCCAAACAGTGCAAAGGTTGCAGTATTATTAACTATTTCACAAATAAACCTGCATTCCACTCTATCACCTCCCAGAGCCCTTGGCTTCCCAGAGGAGTAGAAACAGCCTCAGTGTGGTTCCAGCTCTCAAGCTTTGTTAAAGTACAGGGAGAGACAATTGCTTGTTGCTATCTCTAAGCCTCTTGTTGTCTCTTGTATGGCATAAGCAAGGAGACCTTAGGAAAACCTAGCCAGGCCTAATGTGGCCTGGATGGCACTGGATGGCTGGAGTTTACCAAGGCCAACATGTACCTACAGGTAATGGTTTTCTGGCAGGGAGATTTAAAAAAACAAAACCAAACAAAAAACTGAGAAGCTGGACATAGTGGTATATGGCTCTATACTAGCACGCAGTTACCTGAGGCGAGAGGATCTCCAGCTTGACATTAGCTTAGTCTACACAGTAAGATTCTGTCTCAAAAAACCATGGGCTGCGTATATAGCTCAGTGGTAGAGCACTTATATAGTATATGCAAAGTCTTTAGTTAACCCAGCACAGGGGAAAAAAACCACCCTCAACACAATACACCAATGGAAATATTTTTAAATCACTGAGAAACCCGTCCAACTGCAAATGCTTGGGGCCCAGTCTCCGATCTGACTTCATAGGTCTGAAGGGGACTTCTGGCTTCTTAGTTTGATGGGGATCCTCCTGACTGTGATATACTGACCTGATTATGAACCACTGCATTAGTACTCAGCCTGTGGACCGATACCCCTTTGGGGTAGCTTATCAGATATTTACATTATGATTCATACCAGAAAATTACAGTTATGAAGTAACAACAAAATAATTTTATGGTTGGGAGCCACCACAACATGAGGGACAGTATTAAAGGCTTGCAGCATTAGGAAGACTGAGAACTTCTGGGTCAGATGCCAATCTATAGAAGGACAGACAAAGTTCCAACAGTCAGGGATAAGAAACCACATCATTCTGGGCTAAGTTCTGCTCTATACGCTCTCCAGAGAAGTTTAAGAGCAAAGGCAGCAACCGCATGATTCAAATATGATAAGCTAGGAGGTGACTGGGCAGTTGTCAAGACCTCCATCTAATTCTATAATTTTAAACCAGTTTTTCCACCTGGGTTGGGAAAAGTAAAGTTGGGAAAGCTGAAGTCTTTTCAGCAAGCACTGCTCATGGTGGTACATTCCTATAGGCTCAGCACTTGGAAGGCTGAGGCAGGAGGATTGCTAGCAGTTTGAGGCCAGCTTAGGCTCTACATGAGTCCAAGGCCAGTCTGGGTTGCAAAGTTAGATCCTATCTCAAGATGAAAAACCAGTACTGGGCTTCCAAGAATAGGATGAGGACTGAGTTCATGCAGTTTTGTTTGGTTCTTTTTTGTACAAACACTGCATGTTTGGGGAGTCCTCCCACACCTGTTTTGGGTGAGTGGCATCTGCCTCGCAGCTGTTTCAGTTACAAAGCTGAGAGAGCCTGGAGATGGTTAACTGCACAGACACGCGAGCCAGGGCGATCAGGAGCTGCTGTTCCAGACAGCCCATCCATCATCTTTCTCTATGCTCTTTACAGCGAGCATATTTCTTAGCTACTGCACAGCGTTTTGAATTTAATGGCATATTTTCATTATAAGTCAGCTTCCTAGAGAGCTGTAATTCTCAGGGAGGATAAAAGTAGACAGGCACCCTGAAGCCTGTGGGAGAGGGGGAACCCAGAACATGCTGCTGGCTAACCATGCCACACTTGTTCTCACTGGTGAAAGTGGGGAAATTTAGCAGTGCTGGTTTTGTCTTCATTTTCAAATAGGAGAAAGAATTCCTTCCAAGGTATCACTTGGGTGGGTGAAAGAATCACCCCTGGGAAGAACTCCATGGGAGAGCCGTCAGTTGTCTGTAATACTGGACTGTGCCCTTCCCTTCCATTTTTCATTTTTTTGTGACTCAAAAAGAGAAACACAGGAAGATGTTACAAGCTGGAATTCCCCCATCACAGAGCCTACTGACAGATGAGGCTTGGGAAACGCTCTGCAGTTACTTAACAAGCAAATTCAAGAGAAATCACTCCCCTGTGTGAGTTCTCAGCAGCTGGAAAGGGGAATCCTTTTTAGAAGGGGAATCCCCATCTGCTCAAATCCCTCTGGTCCTGTGAAGGTCTCCTCAAGTCAGGTCAACATAATGACTGGCTCCTAAGGGCATGCTGGATGCTGGGGCCTGGTGTGGACAGGGGGATGAAAGGGGATTAGGGTCCACCTGCAATAGAACAGGTGATGTAACTCCATCTCAACACTAACCAAAGTGCTGCTTTCTCTGGTGTAACATTTCCATGGTAGTTTGGGAATGGAAACCTCTCTTGGACCCTTTAGCAAAATGTGTTAAGGGAGCAAATGCAAGTAGGATATGGGAAACAAGTGTTGGCTCTAAGTCCATGCATTTAAACCATAACTTTTTGCAACATGTCCTGCAATACCAGAAACACGTCCTTTCTTCCCTGCACCTTCTACAACACCTGTAATTACAAAAATAAAAGGCACAGAGATTCACAATTACCTGCTGGGAAGGGCTCTGAGACAAATAGGACACAGGAAAGGATATCTATTAGGTGGGCTGGAAGAGGCCAGCAAGTTGTGGCATGCCAACCCTGCTGGCGGCAGCTCTACCTGCAGCTAGGTGGACTGAACCGTCAATGCCACTTCAGTGAGGAGCTAAAGAGTCAGATGCATGGGTCCTCTTTGCTGCCCAGGTGAGATGGTGGGCACACCCAGAATGATCACAGACTAGCAGCTGCAAGAAGGCACGAAGTTGGCAGAGAATGCCTGCCATCGATGGAGGGACAGTTCCTGCTGTTTCCCCATCAATCTGAGTCCTTGCTCTTCAAGGTCCAACTGAAGTCTCACTCCTCTGAGTGGCCCCAGCTTGTCTCGGACATCACTACATCCTTGCACCTGTGTGTGCATTGTTCCCTAAACAGCTCAAGCTTGTGGCTTCTAGCTTTGAGCTCCTGGTGGGAAGGGGTGTCTTCCCACAAAGGTCTGGATGCTTTCCAGAGAGGTATGGAGAGAGACTATGGGAGAGGAGCAGCCTACAGAGGCAGAAGGTTGTTCTCATTCTACATAAAGCTCTCAGGAGACCCCAGAAATAAACCTTCCCCGCTTCCACCCTGAAAACAGACTGTGTTGTGCTGCACCAGCAAACGCTGTAGGAATGCAGTGGCACGCTCTGTCACTATGATTTCATGTGGCAAGGCTGTGTGAGATCGCAGCCAGTGGATCATAGGTGGCAGGTGGATACAGAACCGTGACCGTGAGGACACAGTTAACCATGTCAGGTGCATTCATCCTCCTCCCGATGTCCAAGGAGACACTTTTGGAGTGACAACTTCTGAAAGTCACTTGTCCTACCACAAAATAATTCATATAGAAAGCCCCTGGCAAAACAGATGGTTCCTTTCACTGAGACAGGTCTTCTCCCACTGGCCCTATCTGTCCTGGACTACCTCATTGCCACGTTTCTCCTGCGCCTTCATAGCTTGACACAATCTTACTGTACATGCTTCCCAAGTTATCCAAAGAGATGCTTAGGTTTGTCTGCTCATTCAGGCCATACATAGCATAGGCACAGCATACCCACCTCCCTGAGCTTCTTACACAATACCTCCAAACAGTTTTCCCTAAGATAACATAGTTCTAGTGTGTGTGTGTGTGTACTATGTGTGTTTGGTGCTGGGAAATGAACCTTATATATGCAAAGTAAGCACAGTACCACTGAGCAATGCCTCCAAGCCTCTTTATACAACTTGTAAACTAAGCCCACAGAGTTTGGGGAATTTCAGGATGCTGACTTGAGGACACACACAAGGATTTCACAAAAAGAAAACGAGAAGTCTCTCTCACGCTCCCTCAGATACTTATGCCCACACACAGGCAACTATGTGTGGCGATAAGCCTTTGTTTGAAGGGGCGCACTTGGCTGACTTGAATAGTACTGCTGGGAAATAACACAGTACCAGCAAAAGGGGGTTGATTCTAGAACCAACTCGATTGCTGGCTGGGGACTCAGCAGCCCACGCCCTTCTGTGGGCCTCACTGGGAAACATGCTAGGTTACACTATGTCTTTTCTACCCATAACACAGAGATGTGGTCACGCCATAACATCCTTTCTTCCAAGCTAAGTTTTTCAAGGAAAATCTGGCCATAGCCCATTCAGTTGATTTGCTGGGCACTAATGAATCATGGACAATTCTGAGAACCGACAGGCTAATAATGGCTGGACGAAAGATGCTCTCTTGTTAGATGATGTCTTGGAAGCCTAGCAGATGCAAAAGCCAGGAAAGCAACACTCATAAAAACGTAACTTGGAAGCTCTTAGGCCCTCCTCCAGCTCTCCCTATGAATGGAACTGTAGAGTCTGAACCCAGGGCCTGGGGCAGGCACGGAAAAGCAGCAGGGGTAATGAGAAAACAAATGGCTTATGTCAGACCTGAGTGCTACTGTGCCAACCAAAAGGCAAAGCCAGATACTGCAAGAACAGACAGGAAAGCAGGTGGAGTCTCTAACTGCTTCTGCTCTGACCTTCAGATGGAAACATGAGACAGGCCCCCAGGACACTGCCTCTTGCTTCTCAAGGGAAGATGTGGTTGAACAGCCTTTCACGTGGCTTCACATTACCCTGAACAATTGCCTACACCTTCTCGGCCTGGAAAAGCTGCCTAGATGCTGCAGGTTAGCAACCAGCCTCACACTTCACAGGTCAAGTGCAAATCCCTGATTCTATCAGCAATTTCCCTTCCGTCCTGGCATGTGGGACTTGTTTATGGGTAATTAACCACAGTGTATGAGACTGGTCGCTCCACTGCCTGGGAAACTGCCAGATGCAGAGGGGAGGGAGGCCTGGGCTACCCCACGCTGGCACCTCCAACCTCCCAAGATAGAGATCTCAGAGCAGTGCATCCTGATGAGCAGACTCCAGAGCGGCCACACCACTATTCCCAGTCGTGGTGACAGCAGAAGGCATTTGGCTTCCACATTATGTGTGCTGTATGATTTTGGAAGAGCCAGTGCAGTAACCACCCATTCTCCATCTCTGGGCGAGTGACCAGAGGAGAGTCATGGTCTTAGTGTGGCTTCTCCAGGCTGTCATGCAGTTCTGTGGCACACCCACAACACAGGTCAGATCATGAGAGCCATGTATTTTGTTTGTGTGTGGGGTGTGCATGTGTGTGGATATACACATAAGGGTCAGAGGTTAATGGTGGGTGCCTCTCTTGATTGTTCTCCACCTTATTTCTTTTCTTGGTTCACTTAGAGACATGCTCTCTGTACCTGGGCCTCACCCAATGGCAAGAGTGGCTGGCTACTGAGCTCCAGAGATCTGCCTGTCTCTGGTGCCCCCTGCCCCCAGCAATGGGGTTACTGATGATACTTCTGATGCTGGGTTACCGGAACTCTTGAGTAACATCTCCCCAGTCTCCACGAGAGTTATTCTTAGCTCAGAGAAGCAGTACTTTCTGCAATAGATCTGATTTCACACTGAAAGTTGAAGAGGCCCACCACTAGGTGAGACGACGGGTAAAGCGTGCTAACATACTCTTCCGCCTCAAAGAGGAAACCCTTTTTTAAAAAAGATTCATTTATTTATTCTGTATATATTGTTCTGTCTGCATGTACGCCTGCACGCCGGAAGAGGGCACCAGATCTTATTCTAGATGGTTGTGAGCCACCATATGGTTACTGGGAATTGAACTCAGGACCTCTGGGAGAGCAGTCAGTGCTCTTAACCTCTGAGCACTCTCTATTCCCTCAAAGAGGAAATCCTATCACATGTAAAATACAATACAGAACCTTAAGGATATAAGAAAATTGGTCAGTCACAAAGAGGGCAGGTACCATGTAATTCCACTTAGATGAAGCATCTAGAGTTCACCCAAAGACAATATGTAGAAAGACTTAATGTCTTTTGGTCAAAGAGAGAAGTAGACAGGGCGGCTGCAAGGGCTGGGCCAGGGATAGGAATGCAGTGCCACAGTGTGATAAGGTTTGTCCCACGAAGGCTCCTCTGTTAGAAGTTTGGTCCCAGAATGGCAGTGTTGGGAGGTGTTGAAACAATGGGGTAAGCAGGGCTAAGGGGGATTATGGGAAAGTTGTTAGGCCAATTGAGTTTGACCTTCAGGGGACAGTGGAACCTCAGCTACTCTCCCGCTTCTTACTCCTTCCTACATAACCTCGGGTTTTCAGACCAGAACTGTGACCAACATAAGGCAGTCTGAAAACAGTCTGCATGGAGAGTCTTGTTCATTCAGACATTTTGTTGCAGTAAGGGGAGACAGACTAAAACAGCCAACTGTCTTGAGTGCTTTTAGTTCTGCAAGATTAAAGGAATTCTTGAGATGGCTGGTAAGAACAGCTACACTTAATGCCACTGAACTGTATACTTGAAATAATAAAGACAGTAAATATTTTGTCACCATATTTTGTCACAATACAATGGGGGAAAAGATGAAGGATAAGACTGAGAAGCCCACATTTTGTAGCTCTAGCTAGCCTATCACCCAGACCATGCTGATCTGAGATGCTTCCCCAAAGCCTGTTCCTGCTGACTCTATGTTTTCAAGGCTGAAATCCTCTCCGTCAGCCTGCTGTTTGGGTCTTCAGGGTGTAGGAGCTGTGGTCGAGGCTGTACCAGGCTGACGGCACATACCGTGGCTCATGGGGGCGCTACACCCTGCCGCTCTCCAGCAGCCGGAGGAGGGCATCAGTGACATTACCTGGATGGGTAGCCGGCTGCGCTGATCCGAATGGTTTCCAACACTCCGCAGGCTCTGAGCTGCTGCACGGCTCTCTTTGGGTCGAAGCTGCCAAGAAAATACACACAGTGAAGGGGATGCTGGCAGGTAAGAGAGCAAGAGAGAGGGAAAGCATGCTGCTCCTGCAGCATGTGAGACACATGCGGCCACCAGCTACAGATGGCCACACACAAGGTCGGGGTGAAGCTCAGAGGAAGGGCAGAGGAGCCATGCTAGCAGTCTTAAGACTGCGCATATTCTTAACCCCATCTTTTTCTTTGCCCACGTGTCTCCCTGAGTCCTGCCCACCTGTCCACTCTCCAGAGTTTGCCCTGAACACTTCCTTCCACAAAGACTTTCTAAGGGCCTGTGTGTGAAGCGAGGAGAGGGGAGAAGAGGACAGGGCTCAGCGGTAGACTCCGCAAGGCATGCTGTGAGTTCCATGGGAAAGCAGGTGCTGAAGGGAACACTGGGGAAAGACAGCAGGAGACTAGAACAGCTAGAACTCTTATTGAGAACCAAACTGACCCAGACTTAGTCACTTTTTAGAATTTGCTGAGACTACTGTCCCACTCAGAGGAGTGATGGTGAGCACACATGCCCTTTCTTTCTGACTGTCAGTGGCTCAGCTGAAGCCAAGGGCTATGCTTCTTCTGTTCCTTGAAGATAAAAGAACAAGACTGAGGACCCACGAGGCCCACAGCCTTGGAGAACACAGCGCCTGGTGAGGCTGTTGGCAGCTGGCTGGCCCTGGTAGATAAAGAGGGGTAGGATCTGCTTCAGCCCACAGGACAAACCCCTGGTATACCATCGGTCACTCTTCCTGATAACCCTGATGCTCTCTTATGGCTGCACAGCCCACCTGGATTCTGGAAATCCAAGGATGGAGGTAGCCTAGGGACCACCACCCTCATTCCTTCTCTCTGTAAGAATGACTATCTGTTTACTCATCTTTTTTGTGACCCGCCTTTGGCCTCGCTCATATCACTCTCTCATGCTGTTTGCCACACAAGCCTCCCTTGTGAGTCATTAAACTGGCAAACGGTGCCCTGAGCTTGCATAGCTTCAGTAGGCATCTTCCTGGAGACTGATGACTCTAAGCTGTTACTGCGTATCAGGAACGCTTCAAGTCCGTGTAGGCCCTAGGTTTGAGAATGCACTCTCCTTCAGGCCCGTTCTTGTTTCTACCTCCCCATCTCCCTCACACTGCTTGCTCCACCCCTATTCTCTGCTGCACCCCAACCCGGCTACTCTACTTCTCTTCCTGTTCATGCCAGCTCTAAATGGGAGGGCTTCGGGTCACGTGAACAAGGGACAACTCAGCATTGAATTTGACCTGGTCTTGATGAGAGCAGTTACTGGATAACTTAATTCCTCTTGTAAGGACCAAAGCTCTACAGTGTAAGAGGCTTAGAAGACAAAAGAAAACACCAAGCACCTCTCTGGAACCTACCCTTTCCCAGGCCATGCCCCAAGGTGCTTTTGTCCACTTTGATATGCAGCCCGGTTCTGGGATCTGGCCCTTGATCTTAGGACGTGAGGGCTGCTCACAACCCTGGGAAAGCCCTCAGGGTGTGGCTCTGTTCCTCTTAACTCTAAGGCGGTCAGTGGAATAGATGCTCTGGAGTTTTCAAAGTGTTAGATAGATGCAGGACTTTTGTCCCAGGGCTCTGTATCCAGCCGGTACAACCCCCCTTCTCCAGGCTACTGTCTAGAACTCATGGAGGTGGCCTGCTTCTGCCCCCCAAGTGCTGGGATCAGCACTTGGTGTGAGCCACTATTGCTCAGCTTCTCCTTCCTTTTAAAAAAGGGCCATTCTTTTTCTCAGCGGCTCACACATTTTCTCACTCTTGTCCATTCTGTATAACGCTTTTTGACAATTATTCACCCCAGCTCTGAGACGGGGCCTTGCGTGGTGGCCAGAGCATGGCTTGCTGAGTGAGGATACCGCATATCCCAAGGCAGCACGGTGATACGATGGGAGAACTGTAGGGTGGGGGCAGTCTCTTGTGGGCCCACACACCATGCCTGGGGCTGGTCTCATCAGAAAGTAATTCTTGAGACACGCTGGTCCAGGCTGGCCTTGAATTCAAGACCCTCCTACCTTATGTACCACTGCATCTGGCCTGAGGCAAATAATTTCTTGGCTCAGCCTTAACATCTCCTTTTGTGATGAATTGAGCAAAAATATTCCCTCCCTGCTCTCCCCACCCCAGAGAGCAGCAGCAATTCCACCCTCAGTCCCCGTGTGAACTAATGCAGCTGGAGGAGAAGGGGTGCACCTGGGCCCCAGCTCCTCACTGACAGCTGGGACCACTTCAGGCAAGGCCTGACCTCCTGTCTCGTTTCCATCTGCCCAACCACGACTCTCAGACTTGCTACAGCAATCACAGATGGAAAGGGGACTTTCATGAGAAGATCACAAAGACAGGACAGAGAAGGCAGGGCATCCTCTTCCTTGTCCAGGGAACTGGGAAGCCCAGGTCCTTCAGCTTTCTAATCTTATCTCTGCCTCCCGTTTGAAGAGGGATGGAAAGCCGGCCTTCTACTCTTAAGCCTGGGAGATAATTAACACCTAACTGAAGATTTCAAAATCACCAGGCACAGGTTTAAACTATTGAAAGCCAGGTTTATATTCCCTGCTCCCAAACACGCAGGAACAGCACAGCCTGGAGTAGTCTGGCTGCAGGGCAAGAAGCCCATGGCTGCCAGGTTTACACTTCCTTGTTCCCAAACAATGCTGAAACAATGTTTCCTGGAGCTGTGTGGCTGCAGCATCTGGCTCCTTCTACACTCCCCACTTCTCCATCAACTTTGCAGAAGCTATAAGCTTTCAACCACTTTCCAGGCTCCATGGCAAACCTATAGTCAACCGCTCAGCAACCAAGACCCTGAGTCAGCAACTCTCACCAGGTCCTCTGCCAAATATGTAGAGACTGATACTCACCCTAGGCCATTTCCTCCCTGGGAGAGTCACTCCATTGCTTTCTTGCCTTTCTGTCTCCACAGTATTTCCCAAGTCAGTTCTCTCCTTCTACTCTGTGGGTTCTCAGGATTTGAACTTAGGCTGTCAGGATTGGGGCATGTGTTTTTACTGGCTGAGACATCTTGCCATTCCTATCCCCATAATATTTTCATAGCATTGTTGACAGTCACTTCTGTGGAAATGGCAGTTATTTGTGACATGCAAGTCCTTTAGCAGGGGGCGGGACATATCTTAGTACCATCTACCTGTCATGTGCCTAATGAAGAAATAAGACAGATGTTACTTGACTAAACGTAGAGGGGAAATACTTTTATATAAGAAGTGTTATCAAAAATATACAGGACAAGGGCTCTTAATGGGGCCATTCTGCCTCCCAGGGAACACTTAGTAATGTGTAAAAATGTTGGTTGTCACACTGACAGAGATGCTGCTAGCCTGTGGTAGGTAGAGGCCAATGATGCTTCTAACCATGCTCTAAGGTTCAGGATAATAGTCTTTGACAAAAAAACCATCTGACTCACATGTAAAGATTAGTGCTAAGGATGAGCCATTGGAAATAGGAAAAGAAGCAGAGATATAGCAGATTTTCCTTCTAGACAATGTTGATAGTTTATGTTGACATGTATAGTGCTATCTATGTATAATGTGGGTATACATTATATGCATACGCATATGCGTTCTGTGGAGGCCATAAGACAACCTTGGGTGCCATTGCTCAGGTACCATACACAGTTTTTTTTTAAAGGTAGGGTCTTTCAACTGGCTTGGGCTTGCTGATCAGGCTACCTTGGCTGGCCACTAAGCCCCAGGGATCTGCCTATCTCACATCTCCAGCACTGTGAACATGAGCATGCGACACTATAATTGGCTTTTAATATGTGGGTTTGGGGGTCAAACTCAGGTCCCCACACTTGCAAGGCTTTACTGGTTGTGTTATTTCCCAGATAATAATAATAATAATAGCAATAATAACAACAACATTTATTTTAACCATATAAATTGTTATATATTTCTCACTGGTAATTCTCATTAATTATCTCCTTGTATTTTTTCAAAATCAGGATATTGTAAAAATCATAATTAAATGACTGACAAAGAGAGTGAAAAAAATAGCTTGGAACCAGCCAGCTCTGGTCCTGGACCACAGTTCAGGTTTTCTGCCTTGGTCTCAGTCTCTCTTGTTATTATCATTCTGTCTTATTATCATTCTCTGTTCCCCCCTTTCTCACCCTCTTTCCGAACTCAGAGATGGTGGTGGTAGTTGGTGATGGTGGTGGTGGTGGTGGGTGTGTGTACTCTAGGCTTTGCAGGGAACCTGGCATCTGGTGAACACCAGTCTTTGATGACTGGACCGAAGGGGTCATAGCTGGCTGGAGCAGAACAGGCAACAAGTCCCATTTCTCCTCTCCCAGGCCCTGGATGCTGATCTGCCCACCAGCTCTTTCGAGATGACAGATCCAGATGCAGAAGGACTCCCAAGCATGCCTCAGAAGTGTGGAGGAAGAGGAGCGAGAAAGCAAGCAGCATGCTTAGAGAGGGCTGGGTTCGGCACGGAGCCCACTTGGGAAGTGCCTGACTGGCAGCAGATGACTCTGCAGAGCTCAGCAAGGCTGAGCCCATCCTGTTCCTTATCCTGAAGCAGGATAAGGAGGCTGGGGTGGCTATACCCTGTAGGCACTTACTGGAAGGGGAGCTTTTCGTCATTGGGCTTGATGCATCGCACGTAGTGTGGCGTCGTGGCGTTCAGGGTCTCCATTAGGAGGTTTAGGGATGTGCGGAACTGCAGGGACAAAACCAGACCTTAGTCATATTTAACAGTCTGTTCAATGCACCGTGAAGAAACAGTAGCATGCTGGTGACTGCTCTGCCCGTGGTGGCAGCAGAAATCACTATTATGATGACGATTAATTCAGAAGGACAGTGAAAGGAAGACATTCAGTGACTGACACTTGTAATTTGCTATGAGCAAAGTTGGGTCCTTTGATAGTAGGGATCTTTAAAATAAATGGGGGAGACTACTCCATAATGTGCCCAACTCCCACTGTTTGGGGTGTCAAGAGATGAAACATGAGTGCTAAGAGACAAGAGATCTGCCTGCTGTATGTTATAGGCCTGATGTTTCTAAATATGAGGAACGCGGTTGTAAGGTCTATACCCAAACATGCAGGAAACAGTGGGTTTGCATAAAACGTCTCAAATCGACAACTCCAGCAGGTGGGACTCCCAGGGCCCTCTCTTTGGAGACAGATAGAAAAGGAGCCCTTCAGTTGGATGTTCCCTGAGTTTATTTAAGCCCTCTCTTTCCACTCTATCTGGAGACCTTTAGTGGGACCCTGCTTCTTGTCCCTATCTTTCTTCTGCCGGTCCCTTCCACGCCAGCCCTGCTACACATGCCACAGGCCTGGGACTAGAACTGACCTGGTAGCCCACGGATTTCTTATGCTCCTTGTTGGAGACGTTCACGGGGGGTCTGGAGGAGCGAATGTTAATCTTTGAAGATGATCGATTCTTAGCTGTGCTGGTGGCAGGAACAGAGTCCTTGTCATCATGGAACAACTCAGCCACTAGTGGGAACTAGACACAATCACAGGAAGAAGGGTGCAAAGGAGATCTCTTATAGTTTAATGTTGTTCATATTCTTCCAAAAACAGCTAATAGATATTTCTGAGAAATGAAAATATGCATCCACACAAACCTTGTGCACCTGTGTTTGTAGCAGCATTGTTCATAAAAGCTTCAAAGTAATAATGACCCAAACAACCACCATGTGATGAACGAATAAAGAGTGGTATATTAATACGATGTAATGTTATTTAACAATAAAAAGGAATGAAGTCCTCACACATGCTACACGTAGCACAGATGAAAACATTATGCTACATGGGAAAAACCACATATAAAAGAAAACAGAGATGTGAGTCTGTTTAGTCAAAGTATCTGGACATCAGAAAGTGCCTACTGGGTGCCCCAGAGGGACAGGAGTGGCAGCTAACGAGTGCAGTTTTTCATTTTTCAGTGGTGAGAATATTCTTGAATTTATAGCATGGTTACACAACTTGGTTAGCTTACAAAAATACCCTGAAGTTCACATTTCAAAAGGGTGGGTTTTACGGTATGTGGAGAGCAATACCTCAGTCTTGAAAGGGCCAGTTGGAGAAGGTTGTTTTCCCCAGCAGTGTTATTAAGTATCCATCTACAAAGGCAGTTTCCTCATGGTGTGCTGAAAGGCTGAGGTAGGCATTCACAAAACTATGCCTAAACATCACTGTTTTCTAACACTTTTTGCTGTATCTTGTATTGTTACTTGCCCGAGTTCTGGGTTTTCCATCAGCACAGTGGGGTGGAGACTGCACCTAATATAGAAGATGGTTACCAGGACCCTGTTATGTGGTCCCTGTGTTAGGGTGACAAGGTGCTAATGGCACACAGAGAGTTTGTCCACAAGACTCTCAGCCTGATGAGGACACACCTGCCCTAATTCCCCGAGTGCATCAATGCTGGACTAGCACTATGAGGTCTCCAACACACACCTGACGGTTGAGAGAGAAATGAGTGCGGACGTCTCCTTTGTCAATCTTGGCACACTGAATCTCAATGGAAAAAAGGCTAATGGGCAATGCCTCAGATTCTAGGTTCCTCTAATCCATTCTGCACTCTGTCCCTTTAAAGGTCACTTAAATGCCTGAATCCCCGTCCCCTCCCATGTCTGGAAGCCCTGGGCTAGCACGTCGGATCCCATTTGCAGAAGATACTGCTGGTACAGTCTTCAAGTCGCTTCCCCTGCTCTTCCTGATAATAAGCATCATGTTCCTAGCCCACCCTTCCACCTTTGCTCACTGTGCTCACCCTCCCTCAAAAATCCTACCTTTCATTCTGCATGTCGTAAAGCCTGTCTCTCTGCGATCTGCTCTGCATCCTCTGTACTTTCTCCCAATACACCCTGCCCACTCCTAACTGTGTCTCTCATAGGCCTAGTCTATAGCACATAGAAGCCATCTTGGCCTATGATGGGCCTAGAGCCCTAAATGTTGCTGAGCCCACGGTGTCCTTGCTGCTCCCAACACAGAGATAAAGGCAATATATTACCCATGTAAGCACACAGACAATGACCACTGCTGAGACATTATTTACTTTTATTATTAGGTTATACACACAACACCAATAGAAACCATGAAAATGCAGGCAGATATATCATATTTCATATCACATATGGAATCGGGAAAAAAGATCACAAAAGTAGAGGGTGACTATTTGGGGAAAGGAAGGGAATGGAGGAGGGGAGTAAGTGAGGGCAATAGGGGTAAATATAATCAGGAATGGAGGAGGGGCTAAGTGAGGGCAATGGGGGTAAATATAATCAGGAATGGAGGAGGGGGGTAAGTGAGGGCAATCGGGTAAATATAATCAAAGTACATGGACATGAAAAGCCATACTAAAATTAATTATTTTGGATAATTAATATTATCATGACAAAGGGATGCTATAAACATTCAGATGTTCAGTGTGATAATTAATCTTGTCAGTGAATGCAATTGGATACAGAAAACATCTTGAAGATTAAGAAATCATGTTTTAGGTATGTCCAGGGGACTCTCTAGTTAAGACTGACTGAGGAGAGAAGAGCCTGCCCCCGAATGTGTTAGTACCATCCCACAGGCTGGGGCCTGGATGGAATAAAAAAGATGGAGAAAGTCTCATTCTACCAAGACAGACTAAAGTTCACCATGATAGATTACCACCTTGAAAACTAGGTGATAAAGTTGTCTTGCTCAGTATTTTGTCTCAGCAATGAAGAGTCTCCCTAATGCACCAAGGAAGTCATTTTTTTAAAAATGTATAGAAGAATTTTAGATCTGTCATTAACCACATGAGGCAATAGGAATCCATGGAGAAAGGACCTACCAGACCCTGATTCAATCTTTGTTCCCACCCCATGAAACACAGTAGCTGGCATAAGTCCTCCTAGGGTTACCAGACAAAGGCTGAACCCACACTAGAGGCCTGGTCCCTGGATGCATGAGCAGAGCTTGCTTCCTTAGGGTTCAAACACATGAAGGGCACCAGTGAAAATAGTCATCCCCTAGTAACATCCCTGGAACTCAGAGAGGGGCTTTAGCCGAAGTGGGGAAGCTCTGTCCTTAAGACACAACGGCATCTTTGCATCAGGCTGCAGGTCCTACATGGCAGGGACAGCAGGTTCGTGCTCTGATCCTGTACTGAACAAGCGGCCCAGGCCTTCTGTGACAGCTCTCAGGTTAACAAGTATTCATTAGGCACTTAGAGGACAAAGCGGGTGTCATGTCAATAGCACAGGAAGTGACAAAGTCATATGACAGGTCCACAAGCCACAAAACAATTCAATAGCATGCTCCGTTAGTACTTTACATGCCTGTGCTGCGCTTTCATAGAGTCTGCATCTGCTACTCGTCCTGTTGCTAGGATAAAATACCCCGACAATGCAACTCTGCAAGAAAGCATTCTTTCAGGCTCTCAGTTCAAGGGCTTAGGCCATCATGGCAGGGAAGCCACGGAGGGAGGAGCTTGAGGTAGGTGGTTGTGTTACATTTACAGTCAAGATGCAGAATGGCAAAGGCTGCTACTCAGGTGGAATTCTCCTTTCTATTCGGTTCAGGATATAAGCTGGGTAAGCATGGAGCTCCCCACGTCAACTAACCCGATGAAGGTAAGCCCTTGCTGGCATGCCCAGAGACTGACCTAATCAAGATAATCCTTCACGGGCAAGCTCAGGAGCTTGTCAGCTTGGTAATTCTAGACCCTTTCAAGTTGACATTCAATATTAACCACAACACAGTCCTAGATGCCCATGAAACTCAGGCAACATGCCTGGACATTGCATTATAGTCTGCAGGAGGTCCTAGCTCATCTCAGCTTCTGGTAGTCAGACACTTGACAATGCAGTCACGTGAGTATGTGACAGTATCCAAATAAAGCAGCAAGATGGTGCTGGTGGCACAGCTCATCCAAAAGCAGGTGTTACAACCCTTTTAGATAAATATCTTGAGTGTCAGGCTGAGGTGACTGGGGCATACAGCAGGCTAGTGTTCATCTCATCCCCTTAGGGATTCTTGCAACTCAACCATACCCAGAGTGACATTAGACCACTGGCCAGAAGTTGGTGTGTGCACACTGCACTGGGAGGTCCAGACACTGCACAGCAAACATTCACTAATCCTATGCGATGACCTCTGGCGTTCTTTGTATAGTAACAAGACAGGCATAAATTCTGAAAAATAAAGTGCTAATTTTCACCAATCACTAGGCCTAGCCATAGGTGTGAACTCCTGAGAGGATCAGCACAGGTGTATCCACCTGCAGGTGCAAGGTTGTGATGGCTAATGTTCAAAACTAGTACTCAAGGCCTGTCTCTTATAGCAAGGATTTCAAACTAAAACAAAGGATATAAACAACTATTTTACTCTTAAGTGTTATAAGTTTATGTTTTAAAGTCAATTTTAGAGTCAAGAGTACTTATATTTAAGTATGTTTTATAATGCACACTCGCCAGCAACTGTAGGCTATAAGCAACAAAACCATACACTGTGTGCCTGTGCATACCCCCCCCCCCCCACGTGTGTGTGTGTGTTGGAATCAGCAGGCCTGTTTGCTCTTCCCTCACACCCTTTCTTTCTCATAGAACCAGCCATGAAAAGCACTTTAACTTTCAGCTTTTAGCACAGTGGTTGGTGTACCGATCATCTTCACAGTTCATGGGCCTAGGAAATTTAAAAGCACCAACGAATCTGGCCTGGGGGGCTTCAGACATAGGTTGTATGTGTTGCACACGGGAAGCCCTGGGCTTGATTGCCAGCATCACAAAAGGAAAATGAATGAATCAATAGTGTAAGATCAAAGACCCCCTCTTATGAACAGCTCAGGTACATTCTTCCGGCTACAAAATGGCTGTCACAGACTGGTGACAATTAGCACTAGAGAATGTGATTACATTCCTTAGCAGAACTCTTCAAGTCCTAGTCCAGGACTTGTAAATACACAAAATATGCAGGTCCTTCAGTGACATAATTATAGATTATTTCAAGTTTTATCTGCCAACAGCTGGCAATTCTGCATCTTTGCAATGGATCTTCCTTCTCTTCACAATATCACATTTCAAAGTCATAAATACTGTCCTGGAGGAGAAAGGATCGAGCTGATTGTCTGAGAAATATATTTGTGTGTCACTATCACAGCAGTGTTACTTTTACTAGGTATTAAATTCTATGTGCTATCATAGAAATGAAACCAATCCTTCCCAAGTCCCAGATATTCAACCCATGCTGTGCTAGAGGCTGGTAACACAAATGTGAACAGAAACAAATAATTTCTACACGTTGAAGAGTTCGTAGTCCAGCATGGAAGGCGAACACAGAGATTTATCAATTACCCACAGGATTGAAAGGATAATGACAGAAAGATGTCCTAAAGGAAATGAGAAAATGACAAATCAGAGGTCTGTGATGAGGAAACCAGGAATGAGTTCTTTCTGGGGGCGGGGGTTCTAACTTGCTTTCTGTTGCTGTGATGAATGTTATGCCAAAAAGTAATTCAGAGGGGGAAAGGGTTTATTTCAGCTTAAGGTAGAATGTCAGCTTACTGTAGTTCATGATTGAGGAAAGCCAGGACAGTAGCTTGGGGACACGAAATTAGGCAGCAGGAACCAGACTAAAGCACATGGAGGATTGCTGCTCACTGACTTGCTCCTTCTAACCTGCCTAACCTGCTTTCTTCTCCAGCCCAGGTCCACCCGACTAGAGATGCCTGCAGGGATGGAGCTCAGTACATCCAGGGAACTGTTAAAAACATGAAGTCAGTACAGGTACAGTGTGCTTGAGAGGGAAGCAAGGGGGATAAGATGGTGAAGGATTTTTGTTTTTAATCCCAAGAGTAATATGATATTTAAGGGAACAAGTCAAAACAGGTGGTAAACAGTACTTAGACTGTACCAGGTGTGCCTGAACACATTCAAGCTTCCTCCTATGTGGTCGAAGTACCAACCACATCCCATTCTACAGGTGAGGAAACCGGAGGCTTAGGGCCCAAGACCACAGAGCTAGTATGTGAAAAACCAGGTAACAGGAGTAGCTGCTCACCAACACGCACTGCTTACAGTGGGGCAGCTACCTGAGCTCTCCAGGAAAGACCCCTATTCACCCGTCTCCCAGAAGACTCTTTACTCGGGAATGCCCCAAATAGAAACAAACCTGAAATCCCAGCAAAAATTCCAACTTGACAAAGGACTCAAAGAACAAAATTCCCACACTGCTGGGTAAGGCGAAGAAGAAACTCCAGGTTTACTGTCAGAGCTGCTGAAAAGCCTGCTTTGTAAGCAAGCTGACCAGGAATGAGAGTCGGTCCTTGGGCTCTTCCTATGGCGGCACTGAATGTGTCCACCAAGGCTCTTCCACAGAAACTTGACACAGTCCCGGCAACACACTCAGACAAACCAAACACACTGCTAATCCTGTTTGCCATTATTGTGAGCTGTCCCCATAGGTCCTGGCTTCTCTATATTCTACTATTCAAGCCTAGACACAGGCTTTAAAGGCCTGAGGCGAATCTATTTGCAAAGGGATTGAGAGAGGCGTGAAAACACCTTCTAAAGACTGATAGTCCAAAGAAATTTCAATTACAGCTGTGTGCACACTGTTTCCTTGGAAACCATACCTATTCATTCGTGTTTATAAGACTATAATGGAGATTTCCTTTCACACAGACATGGGACACTGAAAGAGGCCACAGGAGAACGGTCTGATCAGGAGCTCTTCCTCAAAACTGCTGCAAACATTAAAATGCACACACTTTCTAGTCACATAGTTCTTTAGTGTGGCTGACATCACACTTTGGTGGGAGGAGGGTGAATCTTCAACGTTTAAATAAAAATAAATATTTAATGGGCTTTGAAAGAGTCAGCCCACCTTGGAAAAGGGAAGGCAACACTGTTTGTCAACTGAATTTCTAATTTGCTTATCCTCAGACACATTTTCCAACAGCCAGGGAGGAGGATCCCGAGGAGCACATGTGTCATAGTGCCCTGTCTCAGTAGAGTGCTATCCAAGTTTACATGCAACAGTAATGAGTTTTAGAAGCAAATGGTGATGTGGGTTTTAATGTCACCTTGCCACAGATTTGAATCAGCTGGATAGGGAAATTGTTCTGACCGCCTCAACTGATGTGGGCAGGTACATTCCGAAATGTGTGAGGATTCACCCCAAATGTAGGCAGGTACACTCCAAATGTGTGAGGATTCACCCCAAATGTGGGCAGCACCTTCTGGTAGCAGTCCAGATAAAAAGGGCCTTTTGCTCACTTGGCCCTGCCTCCTGTCACTAAGTAGATCTGCCCTGTTGCTGTGGCTGATTTCGGAACTAGAGTCCATCACTGACTAAGGACTTGTGGCAGGAACCTCTCAGGGCTATGGCCCCAGACTGGGACTTCTGAGGCACCTGACCTTGTGGACTAAGTGGGTTCTTGACTTCCCTAGTGTGAGAGTCACTGTGGGGTCCCTCCAACTGCTGAGGCTCCAGCCTCAAGGATGGATCAGCTACCAGGTTTTCACCTCTTGAGAGTGAGAAAACTTGGTACTGTTTTACACATTTTCTCTCTCTCTCTCTCTCTCTCTCTCTCTCTCTCTCTCTCTCTCTCTCTCTCTCTCTCTCTCACACACACACACACACACACACACACACACACTTACTGGTTTTGCTCCAAGAGAACCCTAAGGTACAAATGTTTGTTTCAAGTGCAGCACTGGAGCTCAGTCTAAGGGCCTTCTCTGCTTTGCCTGGACCCCAGGGACCGCCAGGCTCAGGGTGGGTGCTTTGGACAGGCTCTCTGAAATGTACTGTTCTTGAGGCCACTTCTCTGATGACATGCAATGGAGAGATGCTATCACTCGTGTCCACTTGAGTCAGGTTGCCTGACTCATACTAACATAAAATTCCAACTCAATAGTTATCCCTCTGACCTATGCACAGCAGTAAGAGAACATCTTCAGAGGAAAAACACTGTCCTTTTTAGGATTACTCCCCCGGCCTCCCTATCCACTAAGACATTCCTTCTCTTAAGCATAAAAGTTGGGAGGGAAAACTTCCTATTCTAGTATTAAAAAGAAATGAATGTGTTAATGCGGGGTTTAAAGAGGCATTTGTCCCTATTTATAGCTTCATAATAGCCGAGAAGGCAATTAGCTCCATTCTACCTGTTCACAGGATAACAGGCTTCCCTAATCACACCGTCATTAGCACCAGTGTGAGCTCTGTGAGGGTCCCCTGCCTGGGGGCAGGTGGGAGTCCTCTATTTCACACCACTTAATTACTCTCGACAAGGTGATAATTTCTTATCAGGGACGCCAGCTAGAGGAGAAAAGCTAATAGTTTCTCATAAAATAAAGGCACTTGAAATAAAATTATGAATTTACACGACAACTCGAGAATTAGCTGTGTTTAGAGATTAAAATTTATCTTTAAAAAATAGGTGTTACATGATTCAATTGATGTCCTACGGTCTTAAATGTTTCTAGCTCTTTATTATTCTATTTTTGGCACGCATTTGAAACCTAAGTCTCGGAGGACTGCTACTCCAGCGACACATTAAAAACATGAGAGTGACTTAGTAAAGAGGGTTGTGTGAATATTCATCACGACAGGTGTGCCGGGCACAGGCAGAGCCTGGGAGCAGAGGGCCTCTCTCTGCTCTGCAGCCGCATCTGTGGAGGTCACCTGTTGTTTCCCGGTGCGGGTGGAGGGGAGGCAACATGGTTATGGGACTGGCAGAAGAGAAAGCGAGAAGTGTGGTGGTTGGGTTGGGGAAAAACAAGGGAGTCTGTCACTTTCTAAAAACACGACGCAGACTTTTTGCCCTTCAACTTAATAACTGTACAACTCTTGCACAAACCCACTGAATTATCAATTCCACTTGTGAAATAATAGCAAGCTACCAAGGGTTATTTAAGAAAGAAAAGCCCGTGTGTATGCACGTGCAAGGATGACCATGATACAATGATGTGTACAAATCAGAGGGGACTAGGCACGCATGTACGCATGTGATTATCTCACCCTTAAAAGGATGTACCAGTGTGCTATAACACAGACTAGACATTCACTGGAAGATGACTCATGGACTAGGAGAAGGGGCTTGTGTATAACTTTGTGATACACAATTTTATGACTAAATTTCTAATAAAAATCCAGCATGTTTAACCTAAAACAGTATCATGCAGAAAAGAGCAAGGGCACTTCCCATGGCCTGTTTTTCTGGCCACTTGTATTTCGGGTGAGTTTTCACCATTCCCTGATATGACCAGCTCACTATTCTGAAGTTGACTGTGCAAACGGTATCATTCATATCATTCATTGGTGAGTATCCACCTTTCTCTGGAAGTCTGGAAGTTTAGCTCTTGCTAGACCAAGGGTGCCTGTGTAAATACCCATTGGTAATCATTCTGTTAAGTAAAGTATGGCTGCGCTTGCTTCTCTGGAGGAACTCTGCACATCCTGTGTGAGTTCACTGGGAGAAGAGTTTTGGAAGCTTGCACCTGCTCTCTCCCAGATGCTAAACCCCTACACACCTGCTCTTTGCTGAGTTTGCTTTGGGTTCTTAATGCTGCAATAATTGTCACCCTAAGTACAACCACGTCCAACTTCTGCAGGTCTTCCTAGCAAACTGCTGACACCAAGGTTGCCAACAGATTCTATTCTGTAGACTTTCTTCTCGACCTTCACACTCCTACCTCTCATCACATACATCTTTCTGCATTTTGCATGTATGTACCAACTGCATTTTGCATGTATGTACCAACTGCATTTTTTTCACTGGACTAAGATCCCAGAGATTGTCTAGATGTGTCTATATACATAACTATTCAATGAAGCTGTTAAATAAAATTAAATGGCAGAAACTGCTTAGTTAATAATAATACTTGCCTTGCCAGGCAGTTTTTCTTATCAGTGATAGTCACATTTAGGTTATGACATTCCTGAATTCCTCAAAGTAAGACACTCAAAATCAAACCAGTAGCAGAACTAAACTGCATTTGAGTCATCATTTATGTTCTCCTCCCAAAGGAGGAACTTACATAAAGGTGGCAGAGGCTCGCATGCCTGAAGGCTACTTCTGAGAAGCCCAGGCAACATGGGCTAGGACTGGCACACAAACCATTCTCTTTAATTGTGACTAGAGGATGCTTTACTACACCCCATGCCCATTCTTGTCAAAAATGGAGAATCTCTTGCTAACCACCATGAACTCAAGATCTAAGACATTAATCTGACATCAAACTCCAACACACCATGCACGTTTACACCAAACCAACTGTCTCTGTGGTTTGTTCTGATGTGGATATCCTGGGATGACAACAAACATGGCTGCTTTGATGCAAACCTCCCTAAATCCCACCTGAGGCCCCTGACGAGGGTTCACCTGGCTTTAAGCACCTGGGTAAATGCTGCCGGCTGTGCTTCCTCCACTCTATCATTCCTCTCTACTGCATTCACAATTCTAAAGCCTATGGCAAGGAGAAATTACTCTGCCATCTCTCCAGTGTTATCAGGGCCCTGCAGGGAGTTACGTGCTATATGATCTGGGAGAAAGGCTCCTATGTCCTGCAGAGTTGTCCTGGATCCTATCGAAGGGCTGAGGCTGGCAGTGGTTAGAATACAGGTGTACCGGCCTTTCCTGGCTCCAGGAACTCCCAGGCATGCTTTACTTTTATGTTATCTCAGCCTCTCCTGGCTGCAGACTCTCGCTGAGTCTCTGATCCCTCCGTATTTCCTGTGCAGATCTTTATCAGCTCATCCAGGGACAGTAAGAGTGTAGCTTTGTTCATTTCTGCATATAAACAGTGGGTTTGGGGTGGTGACTCATGGGCAAGTGTTTAAATGTGTGTAGCGAGGGGTACAGACTGATACCCTATCTGCATTTCTTCACTATGCTCATGAGAAAGAATCAGATGAAATTTTGAAGATAATAAATATTCCAAAGTAGATTTATATGTCCTTGAAAGCTCACATTTTATTACTGTGATGGCTATTATTGGCTGTCAACTTGACTACATCTGGAATTAACAAAACCTTAAGCATCTAGCACACCTCTGAGAGGTTTTCTTGATTGGATCATTTGACATGGGAAGCTCCACCTTAAATCAGGGCCACACCTTCTGGTGGCAGCCCATATAAAGGACACAGCAGAAGGAAGCTCTTGTTCTTTGCCTGCATGCCCTCAATGGAAAATCTATTCCTTCACTATTTGAGCCTGCTTCTTTGGGATTCTGACATATACTGAACACCAGCTGAGACATCCAGCGTCATGGACCAAACAACTGTTGGGTTCTTGAACTTTCTCTTGGGAGACAGTCATTGTCAGAATAGTCATGTAAGCCATGATAATAAAATATTACAGATATTCATTCCATCAGTCCTGTTTCTCTAGGGAACCCTGATGAATACAATTACACTCAGAGTTTGCCCTTCAGATGGCTGAAAAGAAACGAGGCACACTTGCACTAGGTCCTGAATAGAAACAGAGCACACAAACAATAGCCTTGGAGGGGTTCAAATCTTCTTATGTATGCAAGCAGGGAAGGGAGACAGGTGACTTGAACATCAGCAAAACTTTCACCACAGCTTACTCGTATGCCTCTTCCTGGTTGTCAAAGGTCTTGCACCTCCCCTGTGCTTCATGTGGGTGCCTTTCCTAGCTTCCTCTCTTTGAATAGAGAGATGTCTTCTTCCTGCCTTTTCCCTCCACCAGATGTAACCAACCCCACATTGCTACCTTCCTGTATTCCACAGTGGGATTCAACAGCATACCCCACTCCAGATCTGTTGGTTTATATATTATTTTCTTCAGTCTTTAGGCCCAACTAGAATTTGCTATGTAGATCAGGCTGGCCTTTAACTTGCAGGGATCCTCCTGCCTCTACCTCCAGTGTGCTAGAATAACAGGCATATGTGACTACACCCAGTTCCTATATTTCTATTTTTATGATGCTGGGGATTGAACCCAGGGCCCTGTACAAGCATTCTAACACAAGCAAGCAAGCATTCCCCCATGGAGTCACCTTGCCAGCCCCATTCCCAGTGTTTCTTACCTTGCTGGCTTTCAGGATGTTGATGTGTTCTTCGTAGACTGTATCCCTATTTTTCTCTAGGAAGCCATCGGAAAGGTACTCCACCTGAGGCCATGGCAATGAAAGGGAAACCAGTTAGCGTGTCAGGAGCCTTGGTGGCTTCTTAAGTAATTTCATCTCATCTAGCAACATTTTCTAAAAGAGCTAAGAGTAGATGGAGACCCACAGATGTCCCTGCTTAAAATGCAAATCTGATAGGTTGAGATTTACACAGAGGCAAATGAGTACTCATTTGGCAGAAGAAAATGCTGTCTTAAAAGGGAATTCCCTTGAGAAAAAACTTCACTGGGGCTCCATGAACACAGTTTCTCAACCAGCAGCCCAGATGCACTGAATCGGGATATGCAATTACATGCACATTACCACCTAAGAATTTGGTCAAAATCCATTTGGCAGTTCAGTGTCTATCCTCATCCCTGGGATCAGTTTGGCTATTCCAGAAGGAACACAAATGGCCTAAGTACCTTGTCTTGACTCCTCCCTCTCCTCAGGCTCAATGGCAGCAGACTCCTAACTGTTCTACTGCCGCAGTCCTCCCAGGAGAGCAGCCCTCAATTACCACCTGCTGTGCACGTGACCTAAAGCAACTGTGCTAGCATATGCTTGTCTTGAGCCTCATCTTGACAGTCTGGTATAGCAGAGTTTGGGCCAGGGCAGGGTGGGGAAGAAAGTGAGAAGAGAATCTATCTACAACCCCAGGCCACTGGAACTCACAAGGACTACTTCCTTAGCCTGGAAACCCTTTATTCTTCCTACCGTGGGCCTAAGGTGTCCTAGGTCAACCAGGAGGGCAGATACCTTGTCTGCAAAGTGGACGACAATGAAGGCTGTGTTGGACATGCGTGGTTTCTGGAAGTGCTGGCTGTTGGAGTGCCGTTCATAGAGCTTCTGGGCCCAGTTCTGATCAGTTCCTTTGGGGACCTGGAGAACCACAAAACTGGATACAGTGTCACATGAAGCAGTACAAGGCAGCAGAGCAACATGGTAGTGGGATGGAGCCTGGATTCAGCTCTCAAGCCAGGATACTAACTGACTATGATATGAACAACTCAACCATGAACTCTTGGGATCCTGCTATGAAAGGTCATTGACCTGTTGTGTGTAAGCCGGCATGCACAAAAGGGTATTAAACCTCAAAGAACAAGCTAGTCAGCAGAAAGGGGAAGTCCAAGGAGAGGATGAAGATGGACACTGAGGGGCAGAATCCTATCTGTGGAGCTGTCTGGAAGATGTTCCTTCTTGCAGTATCACACCCATTCCCTTCAGCACCAAGCTCCTGCTCACTCAGAAGACAGGCATAACTAGACTATACTCCTGGCCCTAACTCATCCATACTACTGTCCTGACTCAGCTTGTTGCCCTTTCTTCTGAAGCCTTTTCTAGCCATTTTTTGGTTTTGTGTCTTTCTTCTTTGGAATTCCTAACAACTGAACTTACAAACACAGGCATACTATTATAGCTCACCATTAGTTTCTGGATACTGTTAGTACATTCCATGAATCCATAGGCTCAGCTGACTGTCTTAGATCTTTCCCCACACATCAAAGGACTGAGAACTGATTTCTGGTCACACGCCATGTGATGCTTTACTTGTTCCCTGTCCCCCAAATGTAGATCTGGACTTAGAGGTGGCACCATGAGACAAACTCTCAGGGACTGCTTCTTTCTACCTCTCTACAGATGGCTTCCAAAGTAAACAAGCAACTTGCTTCACTGAAGCTTCAACAGACTGCTGGCTGTGCTCTGCTCTCAGCCTCCATCAGAGACGCTTGTTTTTGCGGTAGCTCATGGAGTCACAACTGGCCCAAGTGTGGAGAATAAGTGGCAGTGGAGAATAAATAGGACATCTATATCACACACACACACACACACACACACACACACACACACACACACACACACACGTAAACACGGGGGTGGAGCTGGGGGTGTGTACACTCAAGGAACATCCTGGAAGAGGTGGTAGAGATAATATAAGTTCCAGAACTCTTGGAGGTGTTCCGTGAGTGATTGGCATGACTTGGCCACTGCAGTCAGGAGCTCACAGGAAGTTACCTGCACAAGATTGGGCCCATTCGCATGTACAGGGGAGGGACTCACAGAACTCTGCCTCTCATTGCCAGTCTACAGGCAGCTAATGGATGCTAGGGTGGAGGGAGTCATTTTCTTCAGTGGTGAAGACACTGGTCCAGTTAAATAACACCCAGCCCCCACATACACATTCACCCATATAAGCAGCACTGGATGCACTGGGATAAAACAAACAAACACCCAAAACAAAGGCACCAAAGTAGGAGGGACCTGATAGAAGAAGAAGGGTTTTGGAGAGAGAAAGCGCGGGAATGACAGCGGAGAATAATGGGGTGGGAAGGAACACGCACAGTCAGCATGCCTGTTCAAACAGTCAATGACGGCAGCGACTTATCCAGTGAGACATCACTTGCTCTGGTGTCCTCCACTCCCACTGACAGTCCTCAGTTACAGGTCCCCACTGTCTCTCCTTCATGAGTTTATGTTGTGCTTTCAGATAAGGTAAGATTGGACCTGACCCTTACACTGGCCATTTAAAAAAGGGCTTTGCTCAGTTAATAAGATGTGCTCCAAAAGGAAAATGCTTACAGATGTGGAAACAAACTTCATAGGTCCTTGGCAAGCAAACTATTATCCTCCAGATTCAATTTGGTGTAACTAGTTTTGAATCCCCTGTGCCATGTGCCATCGGAAATTCAAAGAAAGAAACCTTTTTCTTGAAGGAGGAGGCTATTAATTGTGTTGGATAGACAATAAAATACATTTAATTCAGCACTTTCTATATATATGCTTTTATATTTGTCTCCAAGAGTTCTGTTTTAGAACTACCAGGTGTGGGTGAAGGAGGAGTCAGCATATAGTGGGGCTTGTCAGGACCAGGCAGGCCAGCACCTGGGAGCAAAAAGGACCTCAAGGGATTGGTCCAACTGGGTCAGACAGAACTACACAGAGAAGGTCCACTAAGCAAATGCTGCAATCTGCTAGCAACCAAATCACCTTGCCTTGAAAATGCATTTGGACTTCAATGAGAAAAATCCTATGATCCTATATAGTCACTGATTTAGATGGACTTGAACAGTCAGAGGATACTGATCAAGGTCACATGTATACATATTTTCTGACAATGATCCACCTCTCCTGTAACTTCCCATTCACTTCCAACTAAGATCAACCAGCAGGGATTCCCAATTAAGAGTCTCATTGCAGCAATAGCCAATGCCCACAGAGCTTACCCAGGCCCAGCTATCCAGAGACCTAAGCTGGACTCAGAACCTGAAGCTGCCTTTGGTTTAGGAGTTTGCAGCTACAGGAGATGGCTGCTGATAGGAATCAAGGGCCTGGGGGAAGGAAGCATGGCTTCAGTTGAGCTCATTTAGGAAATTTAGGAGGGAGCTCCCAGCAGGAGGCAAATAGAAGGGCCTGGTCTACCACTTTGACCAGAAGCACTCAATCCAAAGACAAATGTTTCATTCTCTTTGACTGCAACTTTGCAGGCTGGGCAAGCCTAGACAAGCCATGGACACATGAGATCACCTGTCCCAGGCACCGACTTTGAAGCTAAAGCCCGTGTCTGCATAGCAATGCTGAAAACATTAGAAGAGCCAGGTGTGATGGTATGCGCTTGTCATATCAGCACTGGGGAGGATGAGGGAGGAAGATCATCAGGAGTCAGGAGGCTGGAGGTCAGTCCAGCTACAGAGAGTTCTAGGCCATTCTGGGCTACAGAGTGAGATTCTGTCCCTCAATTCCTCGCTGCCACCCCCAAAACTGATATGATTGTGCCAGCTACAGGATTTGGTATGTTTTCTACTTTTTTAGAGGGGTGGGGAGAGCTTTTTGTGTTTATTTGTTGAGAAAGGATCTCAGTGGTTAGCACAAGCTAGCCTTGAACTCACTTTTAAGTCTAGGCTAGTCTTACACTAGTGATGTGGGATTCCCTTCTGTATGCTATGAATACCACTGATTAATAAAGGACTGCTTTGGATCTATAGCCGGGCAGAACAGAACTAGGCAGGGAAAGCTAGGATGTAGGCTGAGAGAAAGGAGGTGGAGTCAGAGAGAGAAGCCCTGTAGCTCCAGCAGAGACAGATGCCAGAACTTTAGCTGGTAAGCCACAGCCACGTGGCGATACACAGATTAATGGAGATGGGTTAAATTAATATGTAAGTTAGCCAATAAGAAGCTAGAGCTAATGGGCCAAGCAGTGTTTTAAATAATATAGTGTCTGTGTGATTATTTCGGTACTGAGCAGCTAGGAATCAACAAGTGGCCTTATTACAACACACTAGAGTGATCCTCTTTTACCTCAGTTTCCCAAGTGCTGGGACCATGGCTGTGTACCAAGGCGATGCTTCAGGAATCCACGCTAGAAAGGACACTCCCTTCCTTCCCCAAGCACCCAGCCTCAGTCAGAGCTTTTCCAGAACATTAAGGGAAAACAGAAGTCAAGGCAATTGGTTCTTCTCTTTCTAGACTAAGCCATATGGCACAGACTTCTATCACCAAAGGGAGGAATTGCTATACACTCAGCTCCCTTCCCAGCCAGGCACTGCACAAGGAGAGACTGCCAACATCAAGTTCAGTCTGCATCAATTCATAGTGCAGGAAACCAAGGAAGCTGGATAACTGATTAAAATCGGATCTCTTCACCTCACATTCCTCACTGCTAGGTGCATTCCTGCTGTTCTCTTTTATGTCATGAGAAGTTTATAAAATTCAGCAGGGGGCAGGAGTGTGGCTCTCACTGCCCCATGGATTCCCATCACTCACAGCCATCTAATACTATAAAGACCACCCTAGGAACACCTATCGAGATGCTGGCTGCTTCTTTGGGCATCTAGGACCTATGAAATATCAAATCCATACCACCAACATAGCACCTGCTTTCTGCCGAGAAAAGCATACATTTACTAGGATAATAATACCTGCCAGTTATATTTAACAAGTTATCTTTTAGCAGGCATGATGGGTACCACTGCTTCTTCCAGACAATCAGATTCAACTCCAGCTATGAGATTTCATTTGTTCCCTTGCATCACACAGGAGCCCTCTGCCCGACACCTAGACCTGAACCACTCACTGACAACAGGAGCAGCATTACCTTACACTCTTCGTCCAACAGGTCCAGGATACCCAGCTTTGCTTCTATGAGGTCGATACAAGGTTGGTTATCATAAAAGTCAATCAAGGTCCACGGGATCTGCTCCTTCATGTATTCTTCTTGCTCCAGCTTGAACACATGCTAAGACAAGAAACAAAAGGCCAAGGTGAGTGCACTACAGACGGACACACTAAGTACATTACAGACAGACACACATAGCAGTTATCTTCCCAAGCTCTTGTAAAGTTCTCTGTCTTGGAGGATGGCAGGTAGCTGCCAGAAAAGGTATGGACACAAACTCACAGTCATGAGTGGAAAGGACAGAGCTTAGTTTGGCAATTTCCCATTCCTATGCTATCCTTGTTTTAGGATATTATAATCCTACATGTGTTGCTGGACTCTAGCCAATTCAAGGAGTCCTGCATCTGGCTTTCAGTGCCTTAAATGCCCAAAAGCTCATGCTCAGAGAGGAGTGGGTCAATCAAGGGAGATCATTTACTCTCTCCACCCAGCTGCCTGAGTCACATTTCCTACCCCAGCATTGGAGAGCCCATTCCAAAAATTAGGAGCATCACCAAAAAAGGGGGCAGTCAGGGCAGGACCAACCACATCAGTCGCAGAAGGGAAGTGACCTGGGTGTTACGCCAGGGAGACAGTGAGTCCCTTGCCCTGGCAACCTAGGTCATACATTGCGCCTACCGAATTGAACTGTTGTTGGAGCTTTTCATTGGCATAGTTGATACAAAACTGCTCGAAGCTGTTAATCTCGAAGGTCTCAAACCTGTGGAAGGAAAGAGGTGAAGCCGCAGGTAAGATCCACCATCCATGGAAGCAGTCAGTGGGACTTGACAAGGCTGCCTTCCTCCTCATGCCACCCCTGAACTGCCACTTTCTTCCCCGTGCACATAGACTTCTGTTGTGGATATCTATGCTGCAGTCTTGGGATTAGAAACAGAGGCATTAGCAGCTTCATTTATAACTGATAAAGGACTGTCGGCAGGAAATTAAAGAGAGGACAGACAGACAATGAGAAGCTCGAACATGATTCTCTTGCACAGTGGCAGGTCTTTCCTTGGTGATTTTTATAAAAGAAAACCAGACACGTATTTGACTCTTGTTTTTATCATCTAACTTTCCAAACACGCCACCACACTAGTCTTCAAAGGTATCAGTTTCAGGTCTGTATGGATCTTTGGGCTGAGACCTGGGAATTGCAGAGGTGCCTGAATTGGGGCATACAGAGGACAGGTCTGATGCCACTTCTCAAACCTAGGACACATCCCCAAATTTACAAAAGCACCGAGGAGCGGTGCACAGATGTATCAACTCTCTAATCCCTCCTGAAGGACATTTGGTTCCTTTTCCATTGCATGCTGCTACCAGTGTTGTGACAATTTCATAACCCTTTCAAGTTCATGATGCCTTCCTAATGATATTATCCTAGGAGAATTATCATGTCAAAAAGCACTCTCTCTGTGTGTTGTATTATATGTGATATGTTATGTGCAGGTGTTTATATAGGTATATAATCTGTACATACATGAAGAGGCCAGAGGAGACATTTCGTTATAATACTCTCTACCTTATTCCCTTAAGAATTCTCTCCCTGAACCCAGAGCTCAGGTTGGTGGCCAGAAAGCCCCAGCAATCCTCCTGTTTTCACCCCCACAATGTCAGGGTTGTAGTTGCTCATACAGTCACACCCTGCTTTTTATATAAGTCCTGGGGATTTGAACTCAGGTCCTCCTGCTTGCACAGCAAATATCCTTACCCACTGATCCATCTCCCTGGTCTCCACAGTACTGCTCTGTGAAAGGAGAAGCAAGCACACCCCCAGAAATGTGCAAGTCATTTGTTATTCCTCTGCCCTCACCCTTGCCACAAATGAGTGCCATTCTAAGGCCAGTCAACAGGGCTACACTTTTTTTTCTACATAATCTTTACTGATTTGAGTTCAAATTTAACAATGTTTCAATGTTTTGATGCATTTTTGCAAATGTAATTTATAATGTATTGCAGACAGAGACACAGATAAGCAACGTTTTGCAGACAGAGAAATGTTTTTAACACCCAAAACTTCCTGTGTTCTATTAGGTCATTTCACTCCCTCCCCACACCTCACTAGGAGTATTACCACAGTCTACTGGTAAAAAAAAAAAAAATTGGTATGATTTAAAGACCACTCCACAAGATGAAACTCAGGTCTTGTGCCATTAACTGGGCTCCAAACTAGTGACTGCCTTGGTCCTAAGACCTAGGAAAAACCCCAATATTAGTAATTCTGCTAAACAGACATAGTAATACACTGTCTCCCCATAAGATCTTATGTTTATACCCATGGATTAGCAAGTCTCTCAGCCCTTTGTAGTATGTGGCAATTAATAGCGACCCACATCTGAACAACCTGCGGAAAGCAAGAGACCCTGGAATGGCAGCTCTGATTGGGACAGCTACATCATACCTTCTAACCCCAAGACGCAGGGATCCATCAGAGAAGAGACTATGGACAGACTGTAGGAGCCAGAAGTAATGGGCAGTATTTGGCAGACATGACAGTACCACTGCACAAATGAACTTACAGCAGCTGTGAGACCTTGCATAAAACCTGTAGAGCGTTGGTTCTCAGCCTTCCTAATGCTGTGACCCTAAACACAGCTCCTCATGTTGTGGTGACCCCCAACCATAAAGTGATTTCACTGCCACTTCATAACTGTAACTTTGCTACTCTTACAAACTGTAATGTAAATATCTGTGTTTTCTGATGGCCTTAGGTGACCCCTGTGAAAGGGTGATTTGACCCCCAAAGGGGGTTGAGGTTGAGAACACTGCTGTACAGGCTCAAGCCAACATAGATGGGGCACGGGCTCATCCCACCCCTAGCCAAGGAGTTATTGGCAGCTGATGACAGAAGTCAGTTTTCTTCAGGAACGTGAGCCGAGAGGCTACCCAAGCTCCAGTATCAAGCCCTGCACCCATGAGAACACAAATGGATTCAGTGGGTGGGGGGACGGCATAGTGGCGATGGGATGGGGGAGAAACTGGAGGGGAGCCAGAAGGGGTAGAGATTGATAATGATCAAAATGCATTATATTCATGAATGAAATTCTCAAACAACATTTTTTTTTTTAAATTTCTGGTCACTTGGTGTAAAAATGTCTTTGAATTTCTTTGAGAATCAACATTTCTCCTCGGAATCATTTATACTTTGTAAACTGTCTGGGGAGCTCTGTAACTTTGTTAGCTTTTAGCCCCCCAAATGGACTTATATGATATGTTCATACTTTAGAATATCAATACTTTATTGTTCAACTCACACATTTACAATATGGTTGAGGGATGGGGTCAGGGAGGGACACCTACAGAGAGGATGTCAGGAGAGGAAGAGAAGAGGAGAGACTTTATACAGTGGGGGGATGGGAAGGGAGGAGAGAAGAGGGAGGGCAGGGGAGGAGAGACTTGGTGCAGCTGAGGAGAGAGGAGGTGACCGGAAGGGAGGTCCTTGGTATAGCAGAGAGAGGAGGGGCCCTGCCTACAGTGCTTGTTAAATTATACTACTTAATGTTTGGATTTTCCCAGGGTCACTAGGGGGTTTTGGAAGATTCTAATTAAGAAACGACTATCAGATGAGACTCTTAGATAGGAGAGAATGAGGCTAAGCAAGGGAGGAAAACAAGAAAGACCCCAATTAGGGCCTGATGTCTGTTGGTGGCCGTAACAGAGAAATTCACAAACACTAAGGGAGGCTGGGGCAAGAAGACCTATAGGATGTTCAAGGAGGTCCTGCCATTAGAGAGGCACTGGAGGGGTGTTAGGGAAGGCGTAAATATGAGTCAGCCACAATGAGATGTATGGTACAATGTTACAATATTTAAAAAGCAAGACTCAAACAAATGGACAGAAGTGGAATCTCTCACCATGCGGGCAGCATTGTGAGCATTGGCAGCTTTGCCTCAGACGAGTGGGGCTCATTTGCACACTGAAAAGCTGCACTGGGCCCAGTGGTAAGGGGAGAGAGTTAGAGGGAGGTAAAAATTTTATTTCACACATCCGGCTGCAAGATGGCAGTGTCCCTGTTCACCAGCACTGTCTGAGTTATTGCTGCAATGAAACACCATAGGCAGAAGCAAGTTGGGGAGGAAAGGGTTTATTTGGTTACACTTCCACATTATTGTTGATCATTGAAGGAACTATGGGCAGTAACTCAAACAGGGCAGGAACCTGGAGCTGATGCAGAGGCCATGGAGGAGTGCTGCTTACTGGCTTGCTTCCCATGACTTGCTTCCTGCTTTCTTATAGAACACAGGGATGGTTGGACCCTACCCCATCAATCACTAATTAAGAAAATACCCTATAGGCTTGCATACAGCTAGATCTTATGGAGGCATGTTCTTAATTGAGGTTCCATCCTCTCAGGTGACTCTAGCCTGTGTCAAGTTGACATAAAAGCAGCCAGCACAAGTATCTCCTGGGCACTGAGGTCAAGGGCTTGGTGGCTTTTCCTTCAGGGCTCACAACTACCAGGAGTGAGGTCTCTTATTAATTCCACTCTACAGCTGAGGAAGTTCATGCATGAGGAAATGAATATACCCAAAGTCAGAGTGAACTCAGAGACTCTTCTGGTCAAAATCCTAACTCAGAGAGAGGCCAAAGTTTAATTTAGAAGGAAGAGATCACCTGGAAGGGCTGTGTTTTTGGAAGGAGGAGTGTCTGAGGCCTGGGGAGTGCATGAGGAAGTGGTAGTACCAACAGGGAAGGCTGGAGTTGCAAGCCTTATCTGGCCTTCTTTATCACCTGCAAGCTCCACTCTTGCCGACTCTTAAATATGGACAACTGAGTTTTCTGTCTTACGTTAAGGTGTCACTGCAAGCCCTTTCTTAAACCCTGCTTTCAGGAAGAGGTGGCAGTCCTGTCCCTGGTGAGGAGCTGGAAGCACAGTAGTGGGGAGATAGCTCTCTGTGTAGAGGGACTACCACAAATAGATTCACCAGATGCCTAACAGGCCCAGAGCAGACTTCCCCCATCTCCACCTCCCAACCAAGGTCTAAGACATGGAAAAGGGGGAAATCACTTTCAGATCAAAGGAATCAACTGCTTGGAGTCAGCCACATTAAAGTACAGCCTTTGGCCATGCCCACACGGGGAAAAATGACTCCAAGTTAATAAAACAAGATCAAAGACTCAAACGCTATGATGAGTCACTGACCCATCACAATGCAGCCCGGGCAACAGTTATTACCCAGTGGAATGGCCCCTCCCGGTCCAGATAGCACTTCTGAAGCCCAAGTAATACCACTTAGAACCTCAATCATCCTCCTTTCCACCCACAGTGATAGCTGATGACTGTCCAACCTAGAGGAAATTTAATTAACATAGCCTACAAGGAAGATTAAAGAGTCAACCCAGCAAATGGCCAGATAATGGCCACTGAGTGTGCTGGCAGGGCCAACCCTGAGCTCTACAGATAGAGGATTTAAATATCTTCCACTTGTCATTTTTTTTTTTATAAAAGGTTTACACTGGTAGCACTCCACAAAGAACATTCTCATTAATTTGAGATGGCTGAAATTAGCTCATAATTTCCCTGTTTCTAAGATATTATCTGGTAACAATTCCTCTGCCATCTAGCATAATTACTGTAATGCTGGAGATGAATGAGAGGCTTGGCTGACTTGGAAAATGTCTAAGACTCTCAGTCTCAGAAACACACGGGCAGGGAGACAGGAGAACGTTTCCTTTCCAGCAGAATTATATTTGTAGTAATTCTGTCCATCAAAAAAAAAAGACTCTTAAAAATAAACACAGTTAGTCCATAGCATTAAAATGCCACAAGGAAATTTACATACAGGAGGGAAATGGATCTTTCCTGAGAAAAGTTAGGCCAGAAGTCTCAGCGGGGAGGAAGGAGAACACACAGAATGAGGCTGAGACACAGCACCGGTCCTGGTGGTGGTGCAGTGACCACAGTACTGTTTCCTTCTGTGTTAACGATGCCACTTGAGCAATGTACAGTTTCCTTCTCATTGGACACAATCTTGGGGAGAGAGCGAGCCACAAAGGCCTCTAAAAACACAGCAGAAGTCAGCACAGGATTGCTGTAGACAAGCACGTGCCTTGGCTCTGGGTTAATTATTTGCCTCCATGAACCTCCTTCCCCACAGAATGGAGACCCAGCAGAGCAGTGCATGGCGCTTGGAGGCTGGGCAAGAGCATCTCCTCTGGAGTGTGGGTTGGAGGAACCAGGGCCTCAGGTTTCCACCTTTGGCAGAATGTAGAGGGGAGGGCTGAACAGCACACAGGAAGCCTACCTTGGGGAGATTTGTTCTAGATGAACCTTCAAGAACAGTCATCATGCATGGGTGCCAGGGATCTGAGCCAAATATCTTTTTCAGGTCCTTTCAAGCCATGCACTCTCCCGGGGCACCCTAGAATCTGACCGAGAAACGGATACACTCCTCCGTCTACCAACCATCCTCAGTCTGCTCATCAAACGGCAGGACTTCCAACTGTTCCTGTGTGTGTCCTGTCCACAAGCTTGTCCTTCTGCAAGACCCCAGTCTAAGGCACAGTCTAAGGCAGAGCAGCCCCTGCCAGTGTCTTAATCCCTGGGTCATTTTCATGCCTTATCTCCATGGGGATCAGAAAATGCCCACTCTCGGGTACTAAACCTCTCCAAACCCACCAGTCAAATTTCTAAGAACCACAATGAAGAGCAAGCAATGATTCCTTTTCCCCAATTGACTACCAGAAATCTGTTCACAAGTCATTGGAGTAGATGAGAACCTTTCAGGGGTGTGGTAGTTTGAAAGAAAATGGCCCCCAAAGGGAGTGGCACTATTGGGAGGTGTGGCTTTGTTGGAGTGGGTGTGGTTTTGTCGGAGGAATTGTGTCACTGTGGGGGTGGACTTTGAGGTTTCATACACGCTCAAGTTACAGCCCATTGTCTCAGACCACTTCCTGTTGTCTGTGAGATGTAGGACTCTCAACTACGTCTCCAGCACCATGTCTGCCTGCATGCCACCACGTCTCACTGGATGTTCTACCATGATGATAATGGCCTAAACCTCTGAGCTGTAAGTGAGCCACCCCAATGAAATGTTTTCCTTTATTGTTGCAGTCATGGTGTCTCTTCACAGCAATAGAAACCCTAAGACATGGGGAGTAGTAACTTCATCTACCCTAGGCTTTTAGAGGTGAGGTTACAGTATCATGGGGGCTGAATATAGACAGAGGAAAAATGGGGCTTCATCTGAGCATTCAGTTTTATGGGGGGCATCTTCTAAAGGACTAACCTATGGGTCACATGTGACCCAAGATAGCTGTAAATATAGCCCCTAACACAGAATCATAAACTTTCTTAAAACAGTGTTTTGTGACTTTTGTGTATGCATTCATGTGTATGCAGGTATGGGCACACATGTATGGGGTGGGCACACACATGCATGTGCCTATGGACGACAGAGGTTAGTGTGTATAGTCTTTCTCAATCACTTTTTCACCTTTTTTTGAGATAGTCTCTGTCACTGAACCTGGAGCTCACTACTTCTGCTAGCCTGTTTGATCAGAAAGCCCCAAGGATCCTCCCCTCTCTGGCTCCCCAGCATGCCCCACTTTTTTTTTTAATGGATTCAAGGATCCAAAGTTAAGTTCTCTTGCTTGGATGCTGTGTGCTTTACCAACTGAGCCACCTTTCCATGTTTTTCTTTGATAACTTGATTGCGCAGTTCTACAGCATAAACCTGGAGGATGATAGCATTGCTTTGCAATATCAAAGGGCTGGACACCCCTGCATGAGTCCAGAAGATTGCACAGGCTTTGGAGTGTGCTCCAAGATGTAAAGCTCTTGTGAGATGCCAGGATAGGACAAGACCAACACAACAGCATCACATGGTCTGTGAAGTTAGCTAGCTAGCTATGATTGCTCTAAAGTTGACAATGCTCTGTGACCTTCTAGGCCACCAAGAACTGGGATACTTTCGATAGGCCAGTGGGTAAAGGCAGTCACAGAGTTTGTTCCTTCCCTTCAGCACCCGCAGGTTCAGGAGAAGCTGGGCAGGCTTCTCTGAGTAACTACACTAGGCCTGTGCAGTCACCTGCTCTGGAGAGTGAAACCTAAGACAAAACAAACCAATGACACAAAGAAGATTTCCTTTTCCCAGCAAATGAAGGCAATGATAAATCTAAGAAATTTCCTTACAAATACAGAGCGGTGTGTCTACAGAGTAGAAATGGCACACGTGTAAACTCCCCTCCACTAAGGGGTTTATGTTAGAATATGCACTACATTCCTGAAACCCAAAAGCAAATATGAAAATATCCTGGACTGTATAGTGAAGCACAATGAACACTGACATTCATACTTATTTCTGGACTATGGATACATGTGATGAGATGCTTTAACTTGCTGCCTTGACTTCTACTGTTGGGCTTGACTCTGAACTGTGAGTGAAGACAAACCCTCTCTTTTGTGGGTTTTGTTAGAGTGTTTTGTCATAGCAACAGAGAAAAAATAAAAATCAAAATAAATAGTAAATCCCATGTCCTTCTTCCCTTAGTTCAATGCCCCTACACCCTACTCTGGCTTCTCTTGCAGTGCTCCTCAGAGTGACTCACTCACCTCCTGCATCCTGCATTGTCCTCCGCCCAAATCTTGGCAATTGAAGGCTAAAGTCAAAGACAAAAAATAGTGTGGATTTCCCCCAAATTGAGCCATTTATTTCTTGATGCCTCAAGGATGAATAAAAGATTACCCTTGTAACTGATAAAGTCAATAGAGGCAAATGCTGGCTAATCCATGTGCAAGGAAATGCCAGCCAAAAGCTGCCAGGCTGTCCTCTATCAATGTCCAAGCCTGCCTGGCAGGAAACATCCCACAGGGAGTTTCATAGGTCCTTAGTTAGAACAGCTTGGCTTGGCATAACTGTCTGGGCATTGCTTATCTTGCTCTATTCTGGAGAACGTAAAAGGAAGTGAAAGAAAGCAAAGGCATTCTAATACCCAGGCACTGGGTGTCTGGGACTTCTGCTCAGAAGGCCTTCAGAGAGCCCACTGAGTAGCAGGCTACCACAGTCTTCAGGAGGCAGCCGCAACTTTTCTACTTCACAAGCTACCTGCCAGTCAGTGCATGTGGGGCTCAGATGTGCAGCATGCCGCTGGCTCCTATGGTGCTTGCTTGCATCGTGAGTAAGTGTTTATGTCAGGGTGGGCTCTGATCTTTGGAAACACATTTATACATAAACATGAAGAAGCTCATCCAAAGTTCAGAATTCCAGCCAGCTCTAACTCCACACTGAGATTTAGGGCTGATCTTTAAGGCCATGTTTGGAAGGAAGACCAGGAGACAGTGGGTTATAACATCTGGTCCAGTTCCTGTAACCTACCTGTGTTACTGTAACAAAATACCCCAACAAAAGCAACTTAGGAAGGAAGGGTTTTTTGGTTCATAGTTGGAGGTTACAGCCCATGGTTTGAAGGAAGCCATAACATCTGGAGTATGGGGCAGGTGGTCACACTGTCCCTTAGGATCAAGTACAGAGGTTGTCCCTGTGCTCAACTCATCTTCTCCTTTTGAATACACTCCAGGATTCTAGCCTAGGGAGTGACACCACCCATAGTGAAGGTCTTCTCACCTGAAATTTGATGACCCAGAAATACTCAAGGTAGAGGAAACATAAGAGAATCAGTTATTGACAGTCAGGCAGTAAATTCTGTAAGAATGTGCTCTCGCAATACAACAGGAGGACTCGGCAGAAGTAGGTGCCCTGCTGACCACAGAGAGAGAGGCCTGCCCTGAGGAACCTCCGAGAGGATGCACCTCCCACTTTCCTTTGTTCTTCATCAATCATATAGCTTCTTTTCTGTTTGAATTTTTAATATTTATTTGTTTAAATTTGTGTATATGAGTGTTTTGCCTGATTGCTCGCCTGGTATCCACAGAAGTCAGAAGGCGGCACTGGATTTAATTAAGGCATTGGACCCACCTCAGACCAGAGTTATAGATATGTAAACTACCATGCAGGCTCTGGGAACTGAACCCAGGCTCTCTGCAAGAGCAACGTGTGCTCTTAATGAACCATCTCTCCAGCTCCAACACCTTGGGCGTTTTCTACCACCTTGAATGTACTTCTGTTCCCAATGGCGACTCTTCTACTTCCCACTTCCTCCACCCAGTTCACAGCTCACCTCTGCCAGAAAACTCTCCCTGGCTGTATATCCACACATGGCTTCTCTGGTTTTAATCTTACATACCCATCACAGAGTATCCAAACCCTCAGATGGACCCTTCTACAATCTCAAAGGCTTCTTGCATAATGTACCTCGTGCACAACACTTAACTCTTCGGCGTGTTCCTGAGGTCTTTGTAATCCCAGAATAAAATTTAAGTCTTTTCTTAAGCTCTGTGCAATATGGTCCAATGTGGAAGCTGCCGACAAGCTATGGCATCAGCCATCAGCGGGAAGTGGGAGAGCTGGTCTGATTTGCACAGGAAGCAGCCCCTTTGAAGGGGATTCTCCTTTGTACCACCCTCAGTTCCAACCCACCATGCTGTGCTTCACTACAGAGCCGCTGCTCTTGCAATACTGCAATCTAGGGGTCTGGGTTGCTATTTTAAGGCAGAAGCCTTCCTTCTAGGAGAATTGAATCTATTCTTAGCTTAAAGAGGTCAAGGCAGTTGAATGAGAAAAGAAGAGCAAGGGGGATACACCCTGTCCACATAATGTCATGAGTCTAGATGGGCCTGAAATAACCCCAGGACAACTGGCGCACAACCTCACTGGAAGCCGTAGAAACAGACAGAGAGGGGTTGTGATCTGTGGCCACTCAGCTTTTGGTGGCAGCCTGGACAGAGAAAGCCGTCTCTTGATGTCTTGTCAAGTATACTTCCCTCCAAGCTATGTGACCTCACCCTGCAGAGATTAGTCATAAAAAAAAGCCTGTCAGTTTCCCCTAGATTCCAAAAGGAAGATCAGCCTCACACATGCTAGCATAGAGCACTAGTTTATGCAGAATTGGGCAAAATTAATATTAAAACCATCACCTCCATTGAGGACAGTGAGATCAAGTGGCAGATAGAAATGAGATTGAACAAATAAAAAACTGAGAGAGGCTTCTAGCATGAGGATGGACAAGTCATTTCTCTCGCAGGGTCTGTTTCCTACTAGTAGAAAATGGATCTGACCCTAGCGGTATACAGTTGTAATCTCTGTACCTGGGAAGCTCAGGCAGAAGGATTCCAAGTTTGAAGCTACTCTAGGCCACATAGCAAAACTCTATCTTAAGAAAAATCATGCTATTGAGTTTGTGATGGGGGCAAAGCTATCAGTGTTTTGACAGGGGCACATTCTCCCTTGGGGACTGCCACCCGTAGAACACTTGACGTCTCTGGTTTTGGGGGTCAACAGTGACTCTAGTTAAAACAGCCCCAAATGTCCCTGGCACCTCTTTAATTGTCCTGGCTGGAACCACTAGGAGGCCATCGAGGTCTTTGTTGGCTCCTAAATGCCAGCAGGAACCCACTGGTGACCAGCAGGCAGAGTGGAACCTGGGAGTGCAGCCTACCCGTAAATATCCAGGACCCCGATGAAGGAGTGCTTCTTAAGGGAGGAGTGCAGCCTACCCGTAGATATCCAGGACCCCGATGAAGGAGTGCTGCTTAAGGGAGGAGTGCAGGGCCTTGTTGATGTGCTCCACAATCCAGGAGAACAGCTGGGCATAGATGTGCTTGGCCAGAGCATTGCGTGCATTGACCACCTGCTGCAGGCTCATGGTCTTGACGTAGGTCTCTGAGGTGGTGACCAGCTTGCGGTGGCATAGCCAGTGCTCCATCTGACTGTGCTCTACTCCCAGCAGGCGGCAGAAGTTGCTCAAGTGTTCATCCTGCGGCTGAGGAAAGGAAGACATGATCAGGAGAGGGAGGGGAGACAGGCTCCTTTGCACATTTTCCCTCCTGCCCAGAGGCCAAGTGCCTCCCGGCACCCATGGAACTCCTAGCAGTTAGTCCCCCACACACCACATCAGGTAAGCATAGAGCCTGGGTAGCATTGCTTAAACTGATCATCACACCTGCTACTGACCAAATTACAAAGACTTAACAGAGTAAAGCACTGTGCACTGTTCCCGTGCTCTTCCTCAACTGCCAGGTAATGGTCAGGTAACTGGTAGGAGGGACAGCAGGAGTGAAGGGAGCAGCCTGTGAACTGACAGCTTAGGAATGCAGAGGCGGTTCAGAGTGGGAGCCAGAAAGTAGCAGATGCAAGCTGAGCACGCAGTACGCAGTACGCATCTGTAGAGGGCACAAGCAACCCTCACAGCACTACGGGAAACCAGTTCTCAGCC
>PVIU01013935.1:0-53911 GCA_004026605.1 Ondatra zibethicus | reverse complement strand
CATTCAGAGAGTCTGGTTTGATCATATGCTCATTCAGTCCCAGGCCAGGTGGATTGGTGTGCTCCCATTAGTTCAGGCACACTGTCTCAGTAGGTGGACCAGCCCCTCACGGTCCTAACTTCCTAACTCATCTTCTCCCACCTTCTGCTCTTTACCTGCACCTTGGGGGCTCAATCCATTGCTCTGATGTGATTGTGGGAGACAGGGTTTCTTTGTGGCTTTGGAGCCTGTCCTGGAACTAGCTTTTGTAGACCAGGCTGGTCTCAAACTTGCAGAGATCCACCTGCCTCTGCCTCCTGAGTGCTGGGATTAAAGGCGTGTGCCACCACTGCCTGGCTCAAAATATCTATTTTTTAAGAATATTTTTAAAATTCATTTTTATTTTATATCTATTGTCTTTTTTTTTGCCTGCATGCCTGTGTGAGGGTGCTAGATCCCCTTGAAGTAGAGTTATAGACAGGTGGAAGCTGCCAAGCGGGTGCTGGGACTCCAACCCTGGTCCTGTGCAAGAGCAGCAGTGCTGTTATCCACTAAGCTATCTCTCCAGCCCCCTAAACTATCTTTATAAGAGACTCTATAATAAGAAATGGCCTTATGATCCCCGTGATTTTTAAAGAAATACATGCTTTATATCTCAGATATATCCTATGCAAAAATATTCTACATGTGTTTCTTGGGATGTGTTGTTTGGCAGGAAGATTTTTCATACAATAATATACACTAGACTCTAATCTTGGACTTCTTGAAAGAATTTCTGATTCCAGACCCGTGTCTTCTGACACCAGCTCTTTCCAGTCTTCCAGATGCCTCCAGATTGCAAGCCAATTTAAACTTCCTCATGTAGCCGAACTCAGTTAGGCAAACCTAGAATCAACAGAAATGACCCTAACCTTAGCCAAATGTGCATGAAAACAGCCATTGCAGCTCACGAAGAAGGACTGCCTGGGCCCTGTGAATTCCTTATTGTCTCTGAGGCTGAATGCCCGTCCTTATGCAGTTGTAAAGGGTTCTGTGTTCTTGAATGTTGGAGAGATGATGTGAGCAGCCCCTCAGGAAATAGAAGCTTGCCCAGCCCCTCCAGCCCCCACCAGTTCTTGGCTTCCAGGAATTCTAGAGAGCTGTGTTCCTTAGGATGCATCAGTCTGAACCAGGAAAATGAAAGATGAGGGGGAAAAACACCCCATTTCAATATGACCTGCAGACTTTCTTCACTGGGGGCCAAGGTGATAAAGGGTTCCCTGGAGCAATTGGAGAGACCTGGGAGATACTCAGGTGGGAAGACACTGCTGGGGCTGTGGCCTTGTTAAATCTTGGGAGGAATGCCGTAGCTGTGGGGGTTGGGGAGATATTTCAGTGATTAAGAATAGCACTGGCTATTCCAAGGGACCGGGTTAGATTCCCGGCACCTACATGGCAACTGACAACTGTCTGTAACTCTAATTCCATGGGATCCAATAGCACAGTCACACATGGAGGCAAAACACCTATACACATACAAAATAATAATAAAGAATACCACACCTATGGGTGAGCTGCCATGTGGGAGCTGCATGAAAGCCCAATAAACAAATCTCATGTGCCCACCCAGGAATTCAAGTTTGGTGTCCATGGACCTTGTCAGTGGGCCACAGCTGCTGTCTCTGAGGCCTCCCCCCACTTTGCTGTATTACAGAAGGACTCAATTGTCTGTCCAACAGGCAGAGCCATTCCTCACTCTCTACCCTCATGGGCCTCCTGTGTTAAGTGGCCACTTGATATTCTGGAATATGAAGGACAACCAAGCTGTGTGTTTAAGGCTATATTTCCTGCAGAATCAGATCAAGAAAAGGTACTGGTTCAGTATTCATTGAGCTAATAAAATGTAAAAAATTTTGAAAGGGTCTTCTTTCCATCATAAGAAAAAATTTAGACTTTTTTTTTAAAAAAAATAATGTTCAAATGTTGCCATAGAAAGGTCAGTTCATGAAGTAGCACATACAGGAGTAATGTACGTTATACCCAGGTAATTCAAGAATCTCCCAGAGGCATAAATTAAAAAGGGTACTGAGAATGCAGCTCAGTAGTTCCCTATGCGTGGGCCAGGAATACAATATGACAGTGTGTCTCCCATGGCATTGCACAGTTCCTGAGTGAGCTATGTTCTTTTCTAACTTCCACATTTGAAGATATTTTTAAATTAAATTAATTTATTTCATATACAGTGTTCTGCCTGCATATATGCCTGCAGGCCAGAAGAGGGCACCAGAGCTCATTGCAGATGGTTGTGAGCCACCATGTGGTTTCTGGGAGTTGAACTCAGGACCTTTGGAAGAGCAAGCAGTGCTCTTAACCACAAAGCCACCTCACCAGCCCCCAGATTTGAGGATCTTAATTTGTACTAGTTACCAACTCCCCAGCACACACTTTAAAGCTGGTCACTACATACTGGTGGATCTAAGGACAGCTGTGGCAACTAGTGGCTGCTCGTGTTGGGACTTGATACCCATCAGTCAGAGTCCATCAGAAACCCACTAACTGTCAACAAAATAAGGTCGATTTTGCTACAAAAGAGAAATTGCATACATGGTGGAACTGGGGACATCTCAAGAGGAGGAAGCTAAAGATAGTGACTGGGTGTTTGAGATCTCCGGACGATTCTGGAAGGAAAAGGCCAGAGGTCATAAGTAGAGAGTTACTAGAAGAGTCAGTGATGTCTGGTTGGCTGTGGGCCCCAGGGCTAGGAGAGTGCGGGCTTACACAGTTTGGGTGCTCTTGCTCTTAAGGAGCACAGTACAGGAGTGTTGCTGTGGAGGCCAAAAAATGCAGGCCCATTTCCACCTTGTCTGATGGTCAGAGAGTTTGGAGATTTGACAAGCACAGTTGCACGTCCTAACTCAGGAGGTGATGGCTTGGGTCTTCTGAAATTAAGAGAGCTCACTCTAGTAAGTCCATGTCATCCTGACAGGTGGCCAGGATATGCAGATGTACCTGTGCTCCTTCTAGTGTGACTATGAGGTCACCTAGGGAAGGGTAGTCTTCAGCATACGTGACCTAGAGCATATTAGCTACCTAGACGACAGATTGCTAAGGATTTGATGTCTCAGAGTGATGAAGCCATTTTGACTGTGTGAGTTGTCCTTTGTATCATGTTAATAAAGTCTTTTTTACCTTCTCCCCTGTTTATGTTGGGTATAAAAGCTGAGGAAAAATAAATGCGGGTGAATTTTAGGATTTCAGTCACTGGAATGCCCTCCTGATACTTTCTATGTTTTCTGTCTTGTTATTTTTCTGTGTCTTCATATTCTTTACTTATATTTCTTCAATTCCCATGCCCCTACCCTGGTAAGAAGCATTTTTGTTGAGGCCGGTCCCTGACATATGGTGCCAAAACATGGGGCATTCAACTATTGGTATGGTCACTTAGATGGTATTTTGATAGCTAGAAGAGCTAAGGCAGAGCAGAAACAAAGGCAGAGATATTTAGAGTTTGCAAACATTTTCTTCCCGCCCCTGCGCTGGCGGCGTACCTGCTGCCGCCTTCGGACTGCTCTGGGTCTGGGCTGGGGGGGTTGTGTATAAGAAGTGCTCTCCTGTGCCAATGCATTCAAGTGTGCTTCCTACTTTCTCTTCTATGAGGTTCAGTGTGGTTGGTTTTGTGTTGCGATCTTTGGTCCATTTGGACTTGAGTTTTGTGCTTGGTGATAGCTGTGGATCTATTTTCATTCTTCTACATGTTGATGTCCAGTTATGCTAGCACCGTTTTTTGAATATGCTTTCTTGTTTCCATTTTCCCATCAGCTAGGCAGACTCTTGCAACTTGGATTAGGAAGATAGCTTACAAACTTTTAATAAATTATCCCCCCGGGCGGTGGTGGCACACGTCTTTAATCCCAGCACTCGGGAGGCAGAGGCAGGTGGATCTCTGTAAGTTCGAGACCAGCCTGGTCTACAGAGCTAGTTCCAGGACAGGCTCCAAAGCCCCAGAGAAACCCTGTCTCGAAAAACAAAACAAAACAAAACAAAAAACCCAATGCTAAAACCTTATTTAAAATGTCCTATGGGAGACCTTGAGACACTAAGCGAAATTTTTTTTTTTTTTTGGTTTTTTTCGAGACAGGATAGCTTTGGAACCTGTCCTGGAACTAGCTCTTGTAGACCAGGCTGGGCTAGAACTCACAGAGATTCGCCTGCCTCTGCCTCCCGAGTGCTGGGATTAAAGGCGTGCACCACCACTGCCTGGCAACTAAGTGAAATTCTTAAAGGGAGCAGTAATCCAAATTCCAGTAGGCAGCTTACAGAAGCTGCCAGACAGGTATTCTCCTAGGAAGAGTAGGCTATACAGAAATAGAAAGTACATTATATTAATTATGATCAGCCTTGGCAAGCATGTATATTACCTATAACACTTACTCTTATAGCAGTTTTAATGCAAAATGGTCTGCTTTTATGGCTGCACCTTTCTGTGTTGCTAGTTAAGGTATTAAACCCTTATTTTGAAGCAGTAGCTTGCTTAACACAGAAGAACAGGATAGAATCTAGGAGATATTTTGGCAGAGAACCAGCAATGATCAATGTTCCTTATACTAAGCAACAAATTGATTGGTTATTTCAAAATAGTGATTCTTGGGCAATTGCATTTGCTCAATTTGAAGGCCAGATTAATAATCTTTTCCCAGCTGATTGATGCTGTAATTTTCACAACTATATCCCTTTATTTTTCTTAAAGTTGTAGCAAAAGATCCCTTAAAGGATGTTATGTTAAATTTTACAGAGGGTTCTTCCAATGGAAGACTTGCATGTGTTGTTAAAGGTGAAAAGGAATTGTGGGGCATGCCCATGACTCCTTGAAAACAAAAGGATAAAAACGGGAGAATTAAGAATCGCCACATAATGCCCAAAGTCATGCACCTTTTATGGATGTACATGAGCAATCTGCTGTGGACAGATTTTAGCATGATGGCACCAAGGCAACCTTTGCTAAGGCAAGGTGAAAAAACCCTTGCATTAGATCATGAAAAAGACCCGACCTTGTATTAAGTTGGGGTCAAGGATGTGTTTGTGCCTTTTTCACAGGAAGAAAATAAAGCTGGATGAAATGACTGCATGTACAGCAGAGGAGTGCCAGCCCCGATGACACTGCAGCTACTAACGCCCCCACAGCGGAGTCCAGCCCCGATGACATTGTAGCTACTAACGCCCCCACAGCGGAGTCCAGCCCCGATGACATTGTAGCTGCTAACGCCCCCACAGTGGAGTCCAGCCCCGATGACATTGTAGCTGCTAACGCCCCCACAGCGGAGTCCAGCCCTGACGACTTTGTAGCTGCTAACACCCCCACAGTGGAGTCCAGCCCCGATGACATTGCAGCTACTGATGATCCTGATTTCCTTGTATCACTGGGCTGCAGGCTTAGGAAAGGGGTATCTGAGCCAATGTTCCTGACTGACAACAACTTGTTGCAGTCTGACGAGGAAAGAAATCGTGGTGATGACTGGTGATTTCCAGCCTCATGGTGAACTTGCCACGCAAACTTCCAGACCTGGTGAGTCCTGTTTACCTTGGAGCCAAACCAGAAATGCAGTCTGAACATTTGACTGTTTTAGTCTTTGGGACACATAACTCATTTTGACAGTGTGGTATTCAATCTGCTCTTAAAATATCGGACCTGAAAACGAAGACAGGGAAAAAAGAACTCATTACAAGGAGTGTGAAACCCTCTTCAAATGAGGAGGGGAGCCTAAGGGCTTGTGCTGCTGCTCAGAGATTGGAACAATTTCTTAAAAGTAGCAATGCTGTTGGACTCTCACCCATCAGAAAAACCTTTTTTGTCTTTTGATTAGAATGGGTTTAAGAGAATTGTGCTATTACAACTTGTGAGTTTATTGTTAATTTCCATTCTAGAATTATGGTATTGATTAGTTAATGTTTGTAACTACTTTAGTTCCCCATAAGATGTTAGGAAAAGTTTGACATTTCCTATGAGTACTTGGATTTGACAGATTTGATAAGAAATTTAGATTTTGATACAGAAAAAAATGTTAAGATGCGCTGTAGACCAACTGAAGAGGACATTTCCTTTAATTAGGAGACTGTAGCATGATTATTCAAAAAACATTATATAATTGCAGATGAAATCTCTTGACAAAAAATTGGCTCAGAGACCCAAGCCCAAAAGTATTTCTCCTTCAATCCTATGTTTACAGAGGTTGGCAGTCAGTGATGGGTTTGATCCTTACCCCCTCAGGCACCTAAGATATGGACTTGCATTATTAGAATGCATGTTCTGAAGATGGTAAGTCTGGGAAATGGGGAAGTGTTCACCTAAGGCAGACACGTAAAAAGGGAGGAATTATGGAGACCGAAAAATGCAGGCCCATTTCCACCTTGTCTGATGGTCAGAGAGTTTGGAGATTTGACAAGCACAGTTGCACGTCCTAACTCAGGAGGTGATGGCTTGGGTCTTCTGAAATTAAGAGAGCTCACTCTAGTAAGTCCATGTCATCCTGACAGGTGGCCAGGATATGCAGATGTACCTGTGCTCCTTCTAGTGTGACTATGAGGTCACCTAGGGAGGGGCAGTCTTCAGCATACGTGGCCTAGAGCATATTAGCTACCTAGACGACAGATTGCTAAGGATTTGATGTCTCAGAGTGATGAAGCCATTTTGACTGTGTGAGTTGTCCTTTGTATCATGTTAATAAAGTCTTTTTTACCTTCTCCCCTGTTTATGTTGGGTATAAAAGCTGAGGAAAAATAAATGCGGGTGAATTTTAGGATTTCAGTCACTGGAATGCCCTCCTGATACTTTCTATGTTTTCTGTCTTGTTATTTTTCTGTGTCTTCATATTCTTTACTTATATTTCTTCAATTCCCATGCCCCTACCCTGGTAAGAAGTATTTTTGTCAAGACCCAGAGCAGCATGTTGGTTTCTATTTCAATTCTTACTTCTCCCCAGCTGCCTCACTTCTAGTGATTAGTTTTTCTCCCTATCATGAGAAAAGTGTAGCAAATGAGCGAGCTGAAGAGACTGAGGAAGGACCTTCCCAACACACATTGTCCCCCACCGGCATAGTGTGTGTAGAGGAGAGCCACAGGCCCATCAGAGAGTGAGGAGGTGCCTTCTCAGGAGTGAGGAAGATTGACCTGGGAAGAATTTCGGTGGAATTCCCTGCCATTGGTTGTTTGATTCTTTCTTCTTCTTTTTTTTTTTTTTAAAGATTTATTTATTTATTATATATACAACATTCCTTCCATGTGTGCCTGCAGGACAGAAAGGGCACCAGATCTTGTTATAGATGGCTGTGAGCCACCATGTGGTTGCTGGGAATTGAACTCAGGACCTCTTGGAAGAGCATTCAGTGCTCTTAACCGCTGAGCCATCTCTCCAGCCTTGATTCTTTCTTAAACTGGATCTCACTATATAGTCCTGGCTAGCCTGGAATTTCCTGTGTAGACCAAGCTGGCCTCAAATTTAGAGATCCACTTGCCTCTGCTTCCCCAGTGCTGGGAAGAAAATCGTGTGCCTCCCTGGCCTGGTGTGATTCACTCACACAGTCCTTCACTTGTCCTATGCTGTCTTCTGAAGCTAACGAAAGCAGAGACTTTGGTGGGGAGATTAGGCTGATTCTTTCCCTGGTAGACTCTGGGAAAGGCAGCTGCGGTGGCTTTCATCAGGGGATCGCTAACTAGCTTAGACTGCATGGGTCATAATAACAGAATTTTATTTCTCCTCATTTGGGAGCCTGGGAAACGAAAGATCAAAGTACCAGCAGATTCAGGGACTGGTGAGGGTCCACTTTCGGTTCATAGATGCTGCCTCCTCTCATGGTGAGAGGAGCAAACAAAGTCTCTGGGTCTCTTTTATCAGGACAGTCATCCCATTGTGGAGGTAGCACACTCCTGATCCAATCGCTTCCTGTCCTCAGCTTCTCTTCACCATGACAAGAAACCTCAGAAAAAATCCGACTTAACAAAGGAAGGATTTGTTTGGGTCCACGGTTTCAGAGTTTTCAATCTGTTGCCGCTAAGGGCATGGAAGGGTAGAAACATCATGGAGGAAGTGCATGGTGCAGAAATGCTGTTCACCCTGTGGCATCCAGGAAGCTGAGAGGACGGGAGCCTTAGAAAACAAACTACTTCAAGTACATCCTAAGTTTTCATCACCTCCTGATAGCTCATTACAAATCTGTCAGTGGTGCCAGGCAGTGGTGGTGCATGCCTTTAATCCCAGCACTCAGGAGGCAGAGGCAGGTGGATCTCTGGGAGTTCAAGGCCAGCCTGGGATACAGAGTAAGAATAAGGCCAGCCAGGGATACATAGAGAAATCCTGTCTCAAAAAAACAAAAGCAAAGAACAAACAAACAATCCCCTCAAACAAAACAAACCTGCCAGTGGATGTGGAGGTTGATGCTGTCATCTTGGCAGGATCTAGAATAATCTAGGAGACAGACCTCTGAACTTGTTTGCAACAAGAGTGTCTAGACTGGATTAACAGGAGTGGGAAGAACTCCCCTAAATGTGTGTGTCATCATTCCATGGTCTCTGGTTCTGGACTTAGAATAAAAAGGAGGAAGTGAGCTGGGTACCAGCTTCCATTTTTGTCCCTTTCCTGACTGTAGACACGATATGACAAGCTGCCTCACACTTTGGGGGCCATTCCTTTTCTGCCATGGTGGGCTGTACCTTACAAAGAAATTCATTTTAAAACAATTCTTTGGAAGGACTGGCTCAGTGGGTCAAAGTGTGTACTGCTCTAGCAGAGGATCCAATTTCAGTTTCCAGCACCCATGGCAGGTTACTACCTGTAACACCAGTTCCAATGGAACTGACCTGTTCTGGCCTCTATGACCATTTCAGTTACATGCACCTACCCACACAGTCACACATACATAACTAAAAATAAAGCCAATCTTGAGCCAGGCGGTGGTGGTGCACGCCTTTAATCCCAGCATTTGGGAGGTAGAGGCAGGCAGATTTCTGTGAGTTCGAGACCAGCCTGGTCTACAAGAGCTAGTTCCAGGACAGGCTCCAAAGCCACAGAGAAACCCTGTCTCAAAAAACCAAAAAAAAAAAAAAATAATTAATAAATAAATAAAAATAAAGCCAATCTTAAAAGTTTCTTTGGTATATGTTACATTTACAATTTATTAAAGATGAAAGCAAATTTACATACACATAAGAATGAGATATTTGGGGTAGCGAGAAGGCTTGGTCAGTGAAGTGTTTTCCACTCAAGCGTGAGGACCTGAGTTTAAATCCTAGCACCCATGTAAAAGCTAGGTGTAGTGAAAGGCAACTGTGTAACCCCAGTGCTGTGTGTAGGGTAGCACCCCATCCCTGGGAATTGTTGATGACACTGGTGAATACCAAATCCATGAATGTAGTATGAGGGGTGAGCGGGCTGCTTGTTGTCCCAGCCCCAGCTACCCTTGGCTGTGTCCCGCAACCAGGCTAGCTTACACCCGAAATAGTTACACAGAAATTGTATTAATTTAAACACTATCTGGCCCATTAGCTCTAGCCTCTTATTGGCTAACTCTCACATCTTGATTAACCCATTTCTATTAATCTGTGTTCACCATGAGGACGTGGCTTACCGGCATGAGTCTAACCAGCGTCCATCTTGGACAGGAGAAGCATGGCGTCTGCCACACTACCTTCTTCCCAGCATTCTGTTCTGTCTACTATGCCCACCTAAGGGCTGCCCTATCAAAAGGCCAAGGCAGTCTCTTTATTTAACCAATGAAAGCAACAGAAATACAGAAGGACCTCCTACACCACATGAAAGACCCTGTCTCAATAAAGCAAGTGGAGAGTCTGGAGGAAGATGCTCCATGTTAACTTCTGGCTTCTACACACATGTGCACATATACTCATATACACATGAACATGTACATGCACAAATATGGCAAGAATTAAGTGTTAGTTGAGTACTTGACAGAGAAGGACAATAAATTATCTTTTACACTTTTCAGTGTTAATTGATATTCATATGCACTGAATTTGCTGCCTTACTTCACATAAAATATGGAGTAAAGTGATGCACTGTGGTAAAAATATCTTACAGTCTAAGAGACTGAAACTTTTGCTGGACCTCACCTCACAGACAGAGTTATTAATACACTTTGAAGTCACCTAAGACTTAAGGCTGCTACCCTGTTTGTCTAGCCTGTGTTTGAGAGAATGATAAAACAGACAACCTTCCTCACCCTGGATTTCCCATGTAACCAACATTTACAGCCTAAGGTAGTGCATAGCTGAAATATTAAGTTATGTATTCTTCTATGCCACTGATCCAGAGTAATGCACCCATGTCTTAATACTCATCTGCTGAAAGCAGCAAAATAGAGGTTGAAAACAAGTTTAAAAAGGAATATCCATCATAAATGTCAAACACAACATCTGACTATTGCTTGATAAATAATGATGTTTGTGATACTGTTTGTTGTCTAGGTCAGTAAGAGCCTGTTGGAGCCAGTGACTTATAAAACTCGGTTAAAGGTGTCTGTAAAGGTATCCCATTCCTTCCCATGCAATGCTTTTGTGCTGTTCAGTAAATATGAAGCCCTTTATTAGGAACAGACACACATTCACACTGATATACACACACACAGCAGACAGACAAACACACATGGAGAGGAACAAACACTAGATAGGGACAGATTGACAAGACAGCTTTTAGACCCACACAGCAAACAGTCAGAGGGCAAAAGACACAGGGAGCAGGAAGGAGAGAATTCAAATCTGGGCTCGCTCTTTGTTAAATGATACCAAGAGGAAGTGTTTTTATTTCTTTTCTTAATATAACACCAGCACATTGTTGGTGACTCAGAGTTCATCACTAATGTGTTTCATAAAACATTTTTATGAAACATTATTTCATAAAAAATAATACAAAATAGCAGAAATATGCTTAGGGCCATTTCAGAAATAATTGGAATTTCTTTTTACTAATCCCAAGCTATAATTCACTGATTATTTGTCTTATGAGACTCAAGTCGCAACTTAAACAATAATTTTCAAAATCAAACATCCTAGGACAAAACAATTTAAAGAAACAATAATTTGATATTTGTAAGCAGAGAAATGATAAAGGAAAACATTGCATATTAAAAGTGGTTTATAAATAGAACCCAGCAGCACAGACACTGAGAGAAACAATTAATAAATGGGACCTCCTGAAACTGAAAAGCTTCTGTAAAGCAAAGGACACAGTCAACAAGACAAAATGATGGCCTACAGAATGGGAAAAGATCTTCACTAACCCCACATCAGACAGAGGTCTGATCTCCAAAATATACAAAGAACTCAAGAAATTGGACACCAAAAAATCATGTAATCCAATAAAAAAATGGAATACAGACCTAAACAGAGAACCCTCAACAGAGGAATCTAAAATGGCTAAAAGACATTTGAGGAAATGTTCAACATCCTTAGTCATCAGAGAAATGCAAATCAAAACAACTCTGAGATTCCATCTTATACCTGTAAGAATGGCCAAGATCAAAAACACTGATGACAACTTCTGCTGGAGAGGTTGTGGGGAAAAGGGAACACTTCTGCATTGCTGGTGGGAATGCAAGCTGGTACAACCCCTTTGGATGTCAGTGTGGTGATTTCTCAGAAAATTAGGAAACAACCTTTCTCAAGGCCCAATAATACCACTTTTAGGTATATACCAAAGGATGCTCAATCGTGCCACAAGGACATGTGCTCAACTATGTTCATAGCAGCTTTATTTGTCATAGCTAGAACCTGGAAACAACCTAAATGCCCCTTGATTGAAGAATGGATAAAAAAAATGTGGTACATTTACACAATGGAGTACAACACAGCAGAAAAAAGTAACAACAGCTTAAATTTTGCAGGAAAATGGATGGAACTAGAAAGCATTATTTTGAGTGAGGTAACCCAGACACAGAAAGACAATTATCACATGTACTCACTCATAGGTGGTTTATAAACATAAAGCAAAGAAAACCAGCCTACAAACCACAATCCCAGAGATCTTAGACAATAATATGGACGCTAAGAGAGACTTACATAGATCTAATCTACATGGGAAGTAGAAAGTATAAAAAGACACGATCTCCTGAGTAAATTGGGAGCATGGGGACCTTGAGGGAGGATTGAAGGGGGAGGGGAGTGGCAGGGAGGGGAGCAGAGAAAAATGTAGAGCTCAATAAATATCATGGAAAATAAATAAATAATAAAAAAGGGATTTAAAAAAGTGGTTTATGGGAGCTCGAGAGGTGGCTCTGCAGTTAAGATCACTGGCTGCTCTTTCAGAGGACCCAAGTTCAATTCCCAGTACTCACATGACAGCTCACAGCTATCTGTACTGCCTGTTCCAGAGGGTCTGACACCCTCATACAGATATACATGCAGGCAAAACACCATTGTACATAAAATAAAAATACTTTTAAAAAAGTGGTTTATGTTATAATGATTTCATTATGTTTCTAGAAGAGGAGAAAAGTTAGTTTGTATAGCAGAAACTCTTTACTTGGGAATACAATGGCCTCATCTCAGCCCAGGTATTTCAGGTGGTGTTTGTAGGCATAGTGTAGTGTGACAGCCTACATAGAGCCAAATGCACCAATTGTGTGTTCACAACCAAAGCTGCACTGAAGTCTCAGGCACACCTGAAGCTGCTAACACCTCAGATTTACTGCACATTAGATTTTGAATTAGTTTTGGTCATTGCGTGTTCAGAAACTGCTAAGAGCTGCCATAGGCGTATACAGCAGGTGACAACTAGTGTTCAGCAGGTCAACCCATCAGACAAATGACTCTGTGATGGGGAGCCTCACCTGGAAAGGCCATGGAGTCACTGACTGTAAATGACCAGCTGCTCTTGTTGGTAATTTCTCTCACATGCCTCTTGATTTCTTCCCTAAGAACTGCATTCCTTCTCTAATAACAGCTATGGGTATTATTCCCACTGCTTGTGTGTTTATTTCATGAATATATTCCATCTTTGGGCATATATATATATATATATATATATATATAGCTGTGGATGGTCAGGAAGATGAGTTCTGCTTAAGTGTATAATTTTGATGACTAGAAATAACACTAGGAGATTTTTCATTATTCAGACTGACATAGGAAAGTAATAGTACTTTCAGTCACAAAGACAGTTAATTTCAGACTTAGGAAAAAGTTCAAAGCAAACTGGTTGCTTGCCCCTGGAGACAAATACATGAGGTCATTGTCCCAGGTGTTTGTTGCTGATTCGAGGTCAGGCTTGAGGCAACTTTGGTAGACATAAATCTCATGCAGAAATGACTTTCTGCATGTACTCCCTATCACTGAAGGCCTGGCTAACTAATCGTTATTGTTATTTTCTGTCTGGGAACCCTCACCAACTTAGAGCTACGTGCATGGCCAAGTGTTACTCACTGGCCAGTCCATGAGACCTTTCTAGCCTGAGAAAAACTGTGTGACTTGTTTGATGAGACTGGATCAGGCCCTGAAAATGTAACACACGATTGTCCAGAGTTTGGCTGTGAAAGGAAGGGTGTAGAGCTAGAAATGTGGAGGCTGTACAAAGCTAACTGGGGAGGCTGCTGTGTAGAGAATGCGGAGCCAGTGTAGAGCTAATTAGCGAGGTATGTAGAGCTATGTAGAAGAGCCAGAGATGAGGTATGTAGAGCTACATAGAGGAGCTAGAGACGAGGTATGTAGAGCTATGTAGAAGAGCCAGAGAGATTTTTCAGAGAGGACTTTTTTCAAGATGAACAGAAAGTCACCATCAAAAAGTGTCTGTTTCCTTATTTACCCCTCAGATAGAAAAGTCTAGCACTTGCCTTGTTTGTGGATTTTTTGTTTGCATACCCTGATGCTGACTGAAGACTGGCTTCCCCAGTTAGCAATAAGAAACCTTGTTGTGTTGTGTGTGTGTATGTGTGTGTGTGCGTGTGTAGGGGGAGCGGGCAGCACCACCTTCAGTTACCATCCCATGAGCAGTTGCAGCCTACAGTCCTGTGGTTTGAGAAACTGGGTTCTGGGTTAATCCAGGGTTGGGATTAAGAGTCCAGATTCCTCCCTATTCCTGAATTAAATGAATCTCTTTATGAAATCTGCTGATTGAGCCCCTTGTTTTGATTTTTACTGCTGAAGTAAGCAGAATTATATCATTCTCGGATATAAAACTAGTCAATGTCTCTTTCAGAAAAAGAAAAAAGACCACGATGTTTAAGAACTGGCCTGCCGAGTGTCCTACTCTGTACTCCCTGCAAATGGCTGACCTTTCTTACTAAATTCAACAGCAATTACACTAATAAAGTCACCATCTTGCTCCACATTCTTGGCAAAGAAAAGGATGACTGTGAAGAATGTGTGTAGTTAGCAGGTGGTGGTCTCCAGTGTTCCCCAGGATGGGGTTGACCCTCCCCCAGCAAGGGGAGGTGGCAGACTCAGCTGATGTTTGGGGGGGATCTGTGGTTAGTTCCTAATGCTACCATTCTAAAGTCGTACAGACTGGGTGGCTCAAAATAACAGAGATGTATTCTCTCATAGTCCTGAGGACTGTATTCCTAAAAGGTATCAGCAGGGACACCTTTCCAGAAGGGACTTCCCACTGAAGACTCTAGAGAAGACTTCCCTCTTGCCTCTTCCTGGCTTCTGGATCTTTTCATCAGCCCTCAGTATCACATGGCCGTCACGGTACAATTGCAATCTGACCACCATCTTCTTTCTCTGTTGTGTCTGTTTTCTCTTAAACACTAGCCACTGAACTAAGGGCCTACCTCAGTCCAGAATGACTTCATTTTAACTGCTTACATCTGTAGAAGACCTTGCTTCCAGTTAAGGTTCTCTTGAGGGGTGGCAGGCATTAGGACTAAAGGTAACATTATGTGGGGTACACTTCCACCCTCAGCACAGGTTTATTATGCCCCCCAGGAAAGTGTTTGGGATAAAGCTAGGGATTGTTCTTAAGAACCTTCTCAAATTCATTCTAGTGCCAGTTTTGCAATTTAAAGAAAATTTATAAAGCAGGTGGAATACGTTCAGTGTCTTAGTCCGTGGTGGGATCTTATTGTCAATGATGGTAGGCATCTTAGTTCATTTCCCCCCTTTTTGTATGGATTGCAATGCTTGAGTAACAACATTACAGCCTTAGTGAACAGTACCATTTCCACCCATGCCTGTGTGCATCTGCAGGAGCAGCTCACTGCCATAACTCAGGAAGCTGAACTAATGGAGCAACCACCACCCTGAGTGGAAGCATTTGCCATGTGAAGGAGAAGTGCACTCTGGGACTTCCAGCATCTTCAAGCCACTGAACCACTTTTTCATCCAGTACACCTAACTGCAAGGGGGCAGAAAGTCCAACCTGCCGCTAGGCTCAGAGGTGGCCAAATTCACTACTGCCAGCCTCAGACACCAACTTTTTCTTTTTCTTTTTTTCTTTTTAAATTAATTTATTTATTATGTATATAATGTTCTGCCTGCATGTATGCTGCCCGCCAGAAGAGGGCACCAGATCTCATAGATGGTTGTGAGCCACCACGTGGTTGCTGGGAATTGAACTCAGGACCTCTGGAAGAACAGGCAGTGCTCTTAACCACTGAGCCATCGCTCCAGCCCTGACACCAACTTTTTCTTCTGTGACCTGTCCATCATCTTGTCCATGGTACAGGCAGGTGCCAGGGCTGCTTCAAGGTGCTTGATCTAGTAGAGTTGGGATTCCAACCGGTTCAATCTGTAAGGATGCTTTTGGCTTCAATGAAAACTTCATCTGAAATCACGTCAATCCTATGTCATCTCACATAGTTGGAAGTCCAGAGGCAGGAAAGACTCCAGGTCCATTCCTGCTGGGAGCCTATCTCCATTTTCTTGGCTCTACTCACCAGGACGTTTTGTCTTTTCCTGGCTTCCTTTGTTGCTAAAAAGATGGCTTCCAGCAGCAGCTGGAATGAGATATTCCCTCTCATTGGTGGAAAAGGAAAAGATTATTCAGAAAGAAAATTCCTTCAGGGGCTGGAGAGATGGCTCGGTGGTTAGGAGCACTGACTGCTCTTCCAGAGGACCTGAGTTCATGTGAATACACATGGTGGCTCACAACTTTCTGTAACTCCAGTTCCAAGGAAACTGATGCCTTCTTCTGACTGCTACAGGCACACACATGGTGTACAGACATAACATGCAGGCAGAATATCCATACACATGTAAAAAATAATAAAAATTATTTTAAGAATATTTATTTTAAAATGATTTTCTTCACTCTACCTAAGACTATCCCTGTAGAGATGCGGCAGCCGTCTAGGAATGCCATTCATTTGCAGCTGCTCTAGCCTGAGTTTCTGCTGATAGTGACTCATAGTGTTTGCCTTTGGTGTCTGGAGGGTGGGAGGTGAGTTATCTTCCATGGAGACACAACAGCTGCCATCACAAAGTATCAGAGCCTTGATGAGCTAGACCATAAAAGTTCGGGGATGAAGAAATAGCACTTACTGCTCTTTCAGAGGATTGGAATTCAGTTTCTAGCACCCATATCAGACAGCCTATGACTGCCTGTAACTCTACCTCTGGAGGATCTGATGACCTCTTCTCAGTTTCACAGGCATACACACAACCTTAAAAACAAAAAACTGGTCAGTACGATGCGCACCTTTAATCCCAGTACTTGGTAGGCAGAGGAAGGTAGATTTCTGTGGGTTTGAGATCAACCTGGTTTCCATAGCGAGTTTCCAGTCAGCTAGGGCACACAGTGAGACCCTGTCTCATAAATAATAAAAGTAATAATAATGATGATAATAATAATAATAATAAGTTACCAGGAAGATATTCTTTTATAGCTCTGAAAACTAGAAGCATGAAATCAAGGCATTGCCATGGGTGGTTTCTTGTGTGACATCTCTTTGGCTTATGTCTGGTGCCTACTCACTAGATCTGTATGTTGTCTCCCCTGAGAGTGCGTTCATGTCCTATGTCTTACATGCATAGTTGGTGTATCAGATTATGGCCCTCTCCAATGACTTGAGACCCTGTCTCTATTCTGGTGTACTGAGGGTAACAACTTCAGCATTTGGATTGGTGGAGGGGCAGGTAACATATAGTTTAGTTCAGAACAAGGAAGGAAGATGGAATGAGCCAAATACTTCTTTACAGAATGTGGAAAAGGAAAATGAATACTGGATGGGCAGCCAATGGAATGGGTCCAGAATGTAGAGAAAGATTTGTTTCTAATAATTTCAAGTAGAGAAAAGTACTTTAGGGTTTGGTTGGTTGGTTGGGTTTTCTTGAAGATAAGGTCTCATTCTTTAGCACAGGCTGACCTTAAACTCATTTTATAATCCAAACTGGCTTCGAATTCATGGCAATCCTGTGTCAACCTCCTAAATACTGGGATTACAAATGTGAACTACCATGCATGCCCAGTTAAATTTCATCAACTCATCCCCACGCCCCCCCCCCATTGTGGGGCTTAAACCTGGGCTCTTGCATGTTAGACAGTACTCTGTTACTGAGCTATATCCTCAACCCTAAAAAGTTGTTAAAAGATAAGAGAATGAGGTGATGGAGAAAACCTAGGAGGGTGGGCAGCACTGGCATGGGTGACTGGGGAGGCTTCTCTGAGGAGACTTTGAGCCCCAGTCAAGTGGTCAGCTGAGGGAAGAAGCAGCAAAGACAAAGGCCTAGCAATAGGAAGGTGCTTGGCTGAGTCAGGGGCACATGAATGACATCATGAACAATGGGGCCAATCTGGGGCCCAGGAGATCAGCAGGAGCTGGGTCACTTATCAATGCAAGAATTTAGGGGCTCATTCCTATATCCCTCAGCCACGGAGGGAATATAGCAATCCCGATTGAAGATGGAGTATGTGGAACAACTCAGTGGCCAATTTTGCACAGCTATGTGTGTCCCATGAATAGAAAGACACAAAGGCTAGCTATTTATTCTACAAGTGTATCCATGGTGGCTGTGAGTCCTACCATATGATAGAGGCCACTTTCTCCCAACAGGGACTCTGGGAAGTTTTGTTAGGGAATATTATTTTAAGGTGGGTTGCTTTTGTTTATGCTGCATTTGTTTAACTCTGAGAAGCTGTGATTCTATGCCTGTTTAAAACACCTGATGTTCTAATAAAGAGCTGAACAGCCAGTAGCGAGCCAGGAGAGAGAAATAGGTGGGGCTATCAGACAGAGAGGATAAATATGAGGAGAAATCTGGGAGAAAAAAGAATCCAGGAATGAGAGAGGAAGGAGGAGGACTTCAAGGACCAGTTACACAGCCAGACACAGAATAAGAAGGAAAGAAAAGGTATATAGTAATAGGAAAGATAAAAGCCCTGAGGTCAAAAATAGATGGAATAACTTAAGGAAAACTGGCAAGAAATAAGCCAAGCTAAGGTCGGGCATTCACAACTAAGAATAAGCCTCCGTGTGTGATTTATTTGGGAGCTGGGTGGTGGGCCCCCCAAAAGCCAAAAGAGTAAAAGAGCAAAAACAACCAATAACAAAGTTTCTTTGAGATAAGGAACTAGATGGCTAAGACCTTAATTTTCATTAGGAGAGGGTCAAACCCACTTGGCATCAATCGGACGCTCCTGTTTGTGAGTCAGCTTCCATTCCCATGGCTCTGCTAATGCTGGCTTTTGTTGGAAATCCTTGTATCAGAAGGATGGGGCCTGTGTTTCTCATCAAATTTACTCTAAAGAGAACCATTTCAAGTGCCAACTTCTCCATGAACTGTCTGTGACCCTTCCAGGAAATGTCCCTTCTGCTGGAAACTTGAGTCATGGTGTCAGAAATCCAATTACGCGGAGGCCACCATGCTCTGAGAGGGCTAAATCAAGCAGAAGCCCCAAGGGTAGGCACCCCAACTATTGGTCCGTCTTTGACACAGCTGAGCCCAAGCCAACCACAAGAGTGACCAATAACCCTGGGTAACCAGAGCCTTAGGCATGGAGTCGTCCCAGCCCAGAAAGTGTTATGGCTGGTGGACACCACATCCCAAGTGTGCTAGCTCCAGGCTTCTTCAACGGGGTGATGACCGCATATGCAGTCATAGACTAAAGGTAGGGGTTGCAAAGTATTTGACACCAGTGAAAAGTTTCTGTGGTGGTAAAGAACAAAAAATTAATTCAGAATCAAGCATGTGATGAATCTGAGGGGTTTCTGACAGGGCTCATGCGTGTTGCCTCATACATCAGCATAGCCTTGGTTCAGAACACACAACAGGTACCTTTTGTATTACACATAACATAGAGTCGTACCACAAGCCACCATTGAATGCTGTCTGAAATACTATGGCACAGATTTGAGACCATCGTATGTTGTGAATTGTAGTTATTTTACAATTTTTTTCTGCCATTACAGAAATGTAATTAATTATGGAAGCAAAGTCTTTTAATATTTTCTTACTCTGATTTCTTAGCAAAAATGTACCAGCTTAGTTTATCTTTGGATTGGATTGTGTTAGAATGCTTGATTTTATTATTTTTATCTTTCCCTCTTTTTATTTCTCGTGTGTGCATGGTCTCTATCTGTGTACACATTTTTGCATGTGTGTGGCCATAGATATGTGTGGGTGGCTATGTACATGTACACAGAGAGGCCCAAGATTGATGCTGGAATCATCCTTGATTGATCTTCCACCTTACTCACTGAGGCAGGGACTCTCAATCAAACCCACAGATGGCCAGTATGAGGCCTACTGGGGATGGCACCTGGTCAGGTAGCCGTGGGCTGTATGAGACAGCTAGCTAAGCATGAGTCAGCACAAGCCAGCCAGCAGGGTTCCTCCAGGGTTTCTGCTCCAAGTTCCTGCCTGAGTTCCTGCCCTGACTTCTCTCAGTGACAGACTGAGCTAGAAGTGAAAGCCAAATCAACCCTTTCTTCCGCTCAATTGCTTTCGTTCAGGGGGTTCTAACACAAGCATGAGCTAGAACACTAGTTTTGCTAGCCAGCTTGCTTTTCCAAGCCTGGAATCATAGCTAGGTCTTCATGCCCACCTGGCATTTATGTGGGTTTCTGGGGATCCACACTCAGACTCAGGTCATCCTGCCTGGGTGGCAAGTGTTTAACTCTTGCACCACCTCCTTAGCCCCAGAAGTTTTAATTTTTATCAAAAAATTTGCTTGGATTACTAACTTGAATTTCTTTTTCTTCCTTCCTTCCTTCTGTCCTTTCTTCCTTCCTTCTTTTCTTTCTTTGTTTTTTTTTTTGAGACAGGGTTTCTCCGTGTAGCTTTGGTGCTGGTCCCGAAACTAGCTCTTGTAGAACAAGCTGACCTCGAACTCACAGAGTTCCTCCTGTCTCTGACTCCTGAGTCCTGAGATTAAAGGCATGCGCCATCACCACCTGGCTCATTTTTTAAAGTATTAAATAAAATCTGTTTGGGATTAGAATAGCATTACCACTAATTTTTGAAATAGCCCCAAATATACTTGTCTGCCATTTTGTACTATGTATTTGTATGCAGTAACATTCTCAGCATTGATTCTTATAAAATTAAAAAAAAATTAACTCTGAAAAACATTGAAGACACTTTATTTCCTGCAATATCAGGTATTTAGCACATCTATCTCAGTATGCAAATTTGCTTTGGTTTTTAGTAGATAGTAAATTGTATGGACATCAAAGAGTTGCTTTAAATAATTTTCTTTATAACTTATATATTTGATTTGTATATCACTTTTATGAGCCTATGTGTCCTAGTTGGGGTTACTATTGCTGTGATGAAACACAATGATCAAAGGTAAATTGTGGAGGAAAGGGTTTATTTGGCTTATACTTCCACATCATAGTCTGTCATTGAAAGAAGCCCAGACAGGAACTCAAGCAAGGCAGGAACCTGGCGGCAGGAGCTGAGCAGAGGCCATGGAAGTGTGTTGTTTACCTGCTTGCTCATCATGGTTTGCTCAGCCTGTTTTCTTATAGAACCCAGCACCACCAGCCTCAGGTGGCCCCATCCACAATGGGCTGGGCCCTCCCCCATCACTCACTAATAAAGAAAGTGCTCTGCATGCTAGCCTATAGACTGATCTTATGGAGGCCTTTTCTTTTCTTTTGAGATGGAGGGGGGCGGTGTTGAGACAGGGTCTCTCTGTGTAGCCTTGGCTGTCCTGGAACTTTCTCTGTAGACCAGCCTGACTTCGAACTCACAGAGATCCATCTGCTTCTGCCTCCCAAGTTCTGGGATTAAAGGCCTGTGCCACCACCATCTGGCTGGAGGCATTTTCTCTATTGAGGTTTTTGTCTCTCAGATGACTCCAGCTTGTGTCAAGTTGACATAAAACTAGCCAGCACACTGTATCTGAGGTTATGTAAAAATTTCCCAGGTACAAAGGCGTTAAGAATGGAAAAAGTAAGACTGGAGAGATGGCTCAGCAGTTGACATTTGCTGATCTTAGGGAAGACCCAAGTTCACTTCCCAGCACCCCACCAGTCAGCTCACAGCTACCTCTAACTCCAGCTCCAGATGCTCTGATACCCTCTTCCGGCCTCTGAGGACACCTGTGCCTGTAACCCCAGCTTTAGATGCCCCACTCTAACTGAACTCTTGACCCACAGAATATATGATGATGCAGTAAGATAATAACTTAAAGCCATTGAGTTTGGGGCTACTTCATGTAGTAGTGATAATAGATACTTAGAACACAAAATTATGCACTAATCCTCAGAATCTGCATACCCATTTTTCTTCTCTTCCTTTGTGGGTATCATTATTTTCTGTATCCTGACCAGGGGCCTTTTCTTATGCATGTGAACTCGATGTGATCATACAGGCTTGGGTTTACATCCTGATTGTGACTGCAAGAGATCCTTAGCCATAATCCCAAACACCACGGATGTGTGATCCAGCTGTCACCACATATGATCTGTGTCTACAGCATGCAGGTTGCATGGATGATATTCAGTATTTTTATATAACTTGTATACATTTATTGCATGTTTTAATTTTCTTATTTATAGAAAGCTCTGTTTATTGAAATAGTCAAGACTGTAGCAGACATAGGGAAACATAATATTTTCTGACTATTGTTTTATTGTTCTTATTGTTTTGGAGACAGGGTCTCATGTGTAGTGCAGGCTAGCCTAGCACTCACTATGTAAGTCAGACTGACCTTGAACTTCTTCTGCCTCAGCCTTCTAGGAGCTGAGAGTAAAGGTATGAGCTACCACACCTGGCTTGTTTGTATTCTTGTAGCCCCTGTCCCTCTTTGGTCACATATTTTCTCATCTTCACATACATAGTAATCTCCTCCGCTAAATATAAGCATCAGCAGGATAGGATTTAGGGGTCTCATCATCCATTGCATCTTCAGGAACCAGAGCAGGGGCAAGTCCTCAGTGGATACGCAGGTTGTCCTTGAACAAGCCCACCGTTGGGAGGGTTCATCTTCCTAGCCCTGCAATGAGGGCTTGGCAAAGCAGGGACAGTGGCTGGTGGAAAGGGACGCATTCCAGTCCGATCTCAGACTATAAACCCGTCAGGTTGATTGTGACCCTGGGATGGCATTTTGGGGTTTGGCGTATTTTCCTTTTTGTTTGCTACTGTTGGACAGGTTACAATTTAAAAATAGCGATTTTAGAAAGCTCATCCAAACTCCTACTTAACTTTCCACTGCTCGACAGCTCATGACCTCCTGGCTGGTCACACCCGTCTTCCTGGTAGACTGCTCCTCAGAGGTCCGAGACAGACAGTGGGGCAGCTGTAATCAGCCCTGCGCTGGGGCCTGCCTTTTCTTAAAGCAGGGTCTTCTCAGTAAGCAAACGTGGCAGTGGTACTGCTGCGACCCCCTTAGTTAGGAACAGAGCCTTTTTGGGGAGTGGAAGGCTGCCTACGTCTTGTGGAGGAAATATTGGCATCTAAGACATGAAGGCAAAAATATTAAAAGCTACACACACTGATGTAACATTTTCAATGGCAAAGGACTGAAAATGGCCTAGCCGTCATCCCCAAATGACTAGATGAAAACACCATGCTAAATTCTCAAAGTAGAGAAACGATATGGGATAGGTCTATGAGAAGTGATAACCAGTGTTATTAATAATAATTTTTAAAAAGTCAAAGGAAGCATTGAATATTATATTATCTATCATTAATTTATATTATTTTGCTTTTAATTTTATTGTTATTAACATTAATAATATATTTGTATTGTTTTACTTTTGTGTGTATGTGTGTTGTGTCTGTACACACAGAAAAGAGTGTTGTGTCTCTTGGAACTGTACTTACAGGTAGTTGTGAGCCACCATGTGGGTGCTGCTAGGAATCTAACCTGGGTTCTCTACATGAGCAGCTGTGATGTTAAGTTGGGAGCGTCACCCCAGTCCCTGGCATCCATCCCAGCGCTGCCTGGCCTGGGAGTTGCGTTGGTCTGAATTCCAAATCCCAGCATGCCAGGTCCTGACCCCTCCCTGGGGGAGGGTAAGGACCACGCCCACTGGGTATTTAAGTGGGCCCCCAGAGAAGGAACATGTGGTCCCAGGTTTTGCATGTGCTCCCAGTTTTCTGTCTCCCCTGCCATCCAAGTGTGCTGCATTTAATAAAACATGGGCATTTTAATTCGACCTGATTGGATTTCTTTGCGCCAAGCGGCTCGAAGTACTCAAAATTATGGAGCCATATCTCCAGCCCCGTTATATTAAGTAAAAAGATAAAAGGGGAAATTGGCTATTAAGAGGGAGAAATATGGGGGGGGCTGGAGAGGTAGTGCCTCAATGAATACTGGGTACACACAGGTGGAACACAGCTATACATGCAGGGATAACACCCACACACATCAAATTCAATTAAATTAAAAACCAAAATCATGAGCAATTGCTAAAAACATCAGGGCCAACAAGATGGCTCAGTTGGTAAATGCACTTGCTGTCAAGAGGGGTGACCAAGCCAACTCATACAAGTTGTCCTCCACAGGCGCGCTGTGGCACTCACCACCCCTCCCACAGACGAATAAGCGAAACATGTGGAAAATTTTAGCAAAATGAAATGCGACTGTTCTGATCGTAGTTTGAGACAGAGCCACAAAGAATGATTTGAAGTGGTTTGACAAACAAACCAGCTATACAACACTCGTGCTTGATGACAACAGACCCCGGGACAAGACAAACAAAGCATGAAAGAATCACTGTAGGGCTGGAGAGATGGCTCAGAGGTTAAGAACATTGACTGCGCTTCCAGAGGTCCTGAGTTCAATTCCCAGCAACCACATGGTGGCTCACAACCATCTATAATGAGATCTGGTGCCTCTTCTGTACTGCAGGCAAAAATGCAGACAGAACACTATATACATGATAAATAAATAAATATTTTTTTAAAAAAGAATCATTGTAACCAGCAGTACTGGTGATGCTTTTCTGGGAGATATTTCCAAGACATAAAATTATTACTGTTTTGTTTTGAAACAGGGTCTCCCTGTGTATCCCTGGCTGGCCTGGAACTGTGATGTGGGTTCTAGAAACCAAACCCAGGTCCTCTGCAAAGAACCAAGTATTCCTAATGGCTGAGCCATCTCTCCAGCCATAAATATACTAAAATTTATTTTTTAAATGAAAGAGACAGATACTAGGTGCCTTCCACTTGAGGTGCGCCACTACTGATAAAGTCACTTTAAGAATAAAGCCAATCCAAATCTCACTAAATGCCTGACTAGAACCACAGGTGTGGATGGAAGAGACAGGACAGAGGATCGCAGTCACAGGTTCTGTAGAAAAGCTCTCAGGAAAACCCAGAGTGTGAGAAATTCTACAAGAATGTTCTAGGCCAGTCAGAGCTACTGTGGAGGCTGAAAAATGCAGGCCCATTTCCACTTTGTCTGAGGGTCAGAGCGTTTGGAGATTTGACAAGGACAGTTGCCGGTCCTAACTCAGGAGGTGATTGCTTGTTTCTTTTAAAATTAAGAGAGCTCAGACAGGTGGTCAGGATATGCAAATGTACTTGTGCTCCTTGTATTGTAACTATGAGGTCACCTGGGGAAGGGCTGTCTTCAGTCTAGTGACTCAATGTACTTGATGTGGGGCACCTCGCTACCTGGGCAACAGAATGCAGATGATAGAATGTCTCAGAATTAACCTTTCGTATCATGATAATGAAGTCTTTTGTTGCTCTCTCCCCCAGTTTACATTGGGTATAAAAACTGTGGGGAAAAAAAAAACAAACAAAAAAACGCAGGTGATTTCAGGGCCTGAGTGATTCCTGAAATACCTTCCTGCTTTTGTCTTATGTTTTCTGTCTTATTATTTTATGCATCTTCATATTCCTTTTATTTCTTCCCACGCCTCTACCCTGGTAAGAGGTGATTTTATCGAGGCTGGTCCTCAACAGGATACATAGTGAGACTGTCCCCCAAAAACCAAAAAGCAAAAAAAGAAAAGAAAAGAATAAACAATCCAATATTCTGCCTCTAACAAACTTCCAGGTCATTTGGTAGAAGGTGCAATGTGAGGATTCCCTGCTACATATTAAAGTTTATCAGTAAATTATACTACATGGACTTAATTCAAGCAAAGAAAAAACTCAAGTAGCTCAGAGAAATTTAAACAATGATTAAATGGCTGGAGGTATTGAGGAATTATTGTTAATTTTCTGGTTTTTAATTGTATTATTTATGTATGTATGTATTTACTTGTGTGTGTGTGTGTGTGTGTGTGTGTGTATGTGCGTGTACCACAGCACAGTGTGGGGGTCAGAGAACAACTTGTGGAGTTAATTCTCTTCTTCCACCATGTAGGTCCTGGGGATGGAAGGCAGGCTGACAGTTCCCGTAGCTAACACCTTTACCAGCTGAGCCATCCCGCAGGCCCTGCTGTTAAATTTCCAGATAATGTTGAATGTGGATAATGTTGAGGTCATGCTTTAGAGAAATGTTATAGAAACACATGATAAAATACAGATGGAATGATGCCATGTCTAGGACCTCCTTCAAGTCGTCCTGTGGAGGGGGGAGGAGGGGACGGCAGGCATTGACGGAGCTGGTGATAACACAAGAGGGTTCCTTATGCTATTCTAGCTGTGAATCTGGAGCACTTGGATCTGTCTTACCTAGAAAAACGGGTAAAGGCATACACGTTGACAACTGGTCACACTGACTTAACAAAGACTGTAGCCTTAAGAGGACCCGGAAGCAGATTTCTGAAAGTAACAAGGGAGCATTGTTGCAGTTTGGATCCAGAATGGCTCCTGGAAAAGCCCATGTGTTTGAAAATATTGGGGAGTGGCAGGGCCTAATGGAAGATCTTTGGCCCTTGAGAGCATGTTACTGAAGTAGATCATGAGACACGATCTTCTGCTGCCTTTACTCCCGCCACGAGGTGGGCAGGCTTTGCTGTGCCTCCGGTCATCAACATGACATTCCACCTCATCATGGCTCCAAAACAAGAGAGCCGGAGGATCACAGACGATTATCTGTAAGCAAAAACAAACAAAAACCAAACCCTTTTCTCTATGAATGGATCGTCACAGCTAGTTTGCTATGGCAACACAAAGCTAACTAACACAGCCAAGAGAAGAGGAGGAAGGTTCTAAGGACAATCCACATGATGGAGTCTGAGGCAGTCAGGCCCTCAGACCAGTAAGTACCACAGGGACTGAAGCCAAGTGATTTCCAAGTGTGAGGCAGCTTTGATGAGGACAGATCTCAGTGGAGAAAAGTACTACTTAACACAGAGCCTGTATGAGACCAGAGTTGCTATCGGACACCATCATATTACCATCTAGAAACCGAAGGCTCTGGATAATGTTTCAACGAGTCACATAACGACCTGAAAAAGCAGATCTTCAGGCCCTCGCCCTGTGATTGGAGAGACTGCCTCTGCCCCATGGGAAGGGTCTCGGCCTTTGTCTCGGAACAAACTCTCTTAGGAGCTTCACACAATACTTATCACTAAACCAGGGACACCTAGTTCAGCTTCCTAGCAGCTGCCAGGACAAATACAAAGGTTTAGATGGGAAATAGGGAGCTGGCATATTTTCTTGATTTCTGTTTGATAAGAGTTTCATGTAGTCCAGGCCTGCCTCAAACTGGCTATGCAACCGAGATACGTAGAACCATACTCACTTTTATGCAGTGCCCAAAAATGAACTTAAGCCTCCGTGCATGCTAGGTAACAACTCTTCCAAATGAGCTACAGATCTAGCCCCCTTGTCTTGTTTGTGACACAGTCTCACTGCGTCATCCAGAGGGGTGTCCTCGAACTCACGACCCGCCAAGAAATAGTTTTTAAATAAAATGTGTAAAAAGCAATATCAGTAGATTAATGCATATTTGGACACTGTAACTCCTCTCAACCCATCTAGTTTTAAATTTGAATTGGAGTGCTTTCCCCCATCCCACCCAGTTCTCAGTGCTAGAGAGAGTTTCCCTGCTCCGTTCATCTAGAAGAAGACATCACCTCTTGGTTCTTCCAGCAGTGGCAGCAGAAGAAAGCCATGAAATGAAAGACAGTTTGAGTATTCTAAACATTCCATGGCCAGATGCCGTCCTTACTGATCTCCTGCATAACCAACCTATATTGAAATGAGTGAAGCAATCTGAAACATCACCTCTCTCACTCTCTTGTCCCTCTGTGTCCAACCTGGGCTGGAAGAGAGCTAGCTATCCCTTGCCAGAATGTGCTCTCCAGCTCAGGGAGAAGTCAGATGGGCAGAGAGGAGCAAAGAGGAGAACTCTATTTCCACAGCCATAATACTGGGTCATGTTTTTGAGACATGTTTTCTTGTAAGTGAAGAAACTCTGGCAGAATCCATGGCTGAATGTTGACTCCTTGGTCTAGTAGGATCGATCCACTCAGGGTTCCTAGGCTCTCCTATAGGCTCCCCCTCATAAGAAGGCTCACAGGGATGTTACACCGTTCACAGAGCTAGAACATGCTCAGTCAGAACAGCGTGGCAACCTCAATGCAGAACAGTCGGCCTGTATCTCAGGCATGCCCCATGAGCTCCTTCCCCACCTCAGCTCATTCAAACTCACACGGTCGTTCACACAGCATTTTGAGATTCTGTGCTGTCTCCAAAGAGGAGAGCTGCAGCGGGACTTAGAGCAGAAAAAAAGAGAAGAGCGACGATGGTACAGCATTTGTATTCTGGCTTCCCTTCTGTGCCAGCCCATGGGACAGAGCACAGCACATTGCTCTAGAAGCCTTGATGAACAGCCAAAGTGTGTGGGAACACAACAGAGAGGAGAAATGACCAATGACCATCACAGCTCTTGCCTACAGCTGTGTCCTTGGGGAAGAGAAATCAACCCAGATCTCAAACTTCAGTCCCCCGACTACCATGGCATCCTTAGAATTCATAGGGAGACACAAAGATGGTGATCTTGGACACGTGGCTGGCCTGGTAGGAGCGGTCCAGGTATTCTGACATGTCAACGTCCACCTCCACAGTCTGAGGCCCTTTCAGGGTCTGTGTAAGGATGAGCTCCCCCGTCTGCCGGTCTGAGCGCTGCATTACAAAGTGGCCACGGCTGTTCCCACTCACAATTCCAAAGCGCAGGCTGTTGGGCCCAGACTGGCCAGGAACTGAGGCTGTGGCCATGCGGAAGAGCGTAGTGGGCGTCTTCAGGTTGGAAGGTAGAGAGAGGTAGTGGAAGGAGACGGTCTTGGGCAGGTGGCGACACGGCCTGTTATTCATGGGACAGGGGCTTCGTTCGCACTGGCTGGAGCAGAGGTAAAATGGAGACAGTTAGACTTGGGAAAACTCAAGAGGGGCTGCCCCATCTGCCCTCCTGAAGAGGCCACACTCCCGTAGACTCTAGCATTTCTTTGGAAGAACAAGATGTCCGTGCTTCATGTGAGTTGACAGTTATAGGAGAAATGGAAGCTCAGAGAAGCTTCTCTGTCTCTCATATTTCCTGTGCACGGTGAAACTATCCTCCCTTCCCATGAACTGCATGCCCAGCCGTGGCCAGCTCTGGATCTACTCACAAGGGAGACGTCCTCACGTAGCTTACGTTGCCGCTGACCTCAGGGCACTGAGGTTTGACACACTGGAAACTTCCTCCAGTGTTGAAGCATGTGGTCCCTTGGGGGCACGTGTGCTGTGAGCCCACACACTCATCAATATCTGTATTTCAGGAGACACAATGGAGGCTGTGAATCTTCCTGACTTTCCTGTCTCATACAGCCACTTGAAACCCCAATAGGCAATGGAATGGGAGACTCCACCAGGGGTGAACTTTCCAAACACCCAACACTTACTCTGTGTGTGTCATGCATGTGAGCGTGCATGTATGTGGAGACCAGAGGCTGACTATTTGGGTATTTTCCTCAATCACTTCTCCACACTGTTTTTTGAAATGGGGCCTCTTACCGAACCTGGAACTCACTGGTTCTGCTAGGTTGCCTGGCTAGTGAGTGCCATGAGCCCACCCCCTTAGAGCAAGAACCTTGTCAGGTATTCTATTTTCTTTCAACATTTGAAACTGAGGTCCTGCAGAAGTACTCTAGGACTGTGGTGGTGAATCCCCTTCCCTGAGATGCTGTCTTCTTTTCCTGGGGTGTGACAAGTGACGGGTTCGTGTCCACACCAAGTGAGTCGCCTGCCTGCTTTTTAGCCCCAAGCGCTTTTGAGTCTCCTTATTGCCCTGGTTGTCATTTAGGGACACCTGCCTCTCATACTAAAAGCAAACATCCCTGCTCAGTTGTTTTTTATAAGAGTTCTCTGTGTCCTTACAAGCATCCAATGAATATACCCGGCTGGAGGTTGTCCCTTCCCAAACCCAAGTAATCCGATGTGGGCTCATGTGAGCACTGTGAGAAGGAGGATGGAGCGGATGGGTGCACGATAGATCAATACATGGATGGATTAGTGGAAGTATAGATGGGTAGATGTGAGGATGGCTGTCCGGACATCTCCTATTCCCCAGCTGCCCACTCCTCTGAGACTTACATTGCAGTCCAATAAGATGTCATCAGAGAACCACCTCTCTCTTTATATTCCAAGACAGTTTGTGACTTAGCCCCCAGCCCTTTCTCTTTGCTTTCTCCAGTAATTCAGAGCCATTTTTTTGGATGCCTGCTGGGTTCCCTTCATTGTGTCTTGTCCATGGAGGAGTCAGGCCTGGACATCCTCCCACTGTGAGCCTAAAGCAGCCACATTCACCCCAGAGGTCCCCTGCAGCCCCAAGCCCCAATAGAGCTGAGCAAGAGGAGACTCCACTTTGCCTTCAGGCCTGAACTGTGCACAGCAGCCCCAACTTACACATGGTTTGACTTACCTGTGGCCAACTGTAGTTTGAAAATATTAAATAAAAATCTCTAGAAACAGGTAATTCATTGTTTGTTTAATAAATTTTATTACAGTATACTATAGTTTTTGTTTGTTTGTTTGTGTTTTTTTTTTTTTTTTGAGACAGGGTTTCTCTGTAGCTTTGGAAACTGTCCAGGAACTAGCTCTTGTAGACCAGGCTGGCCTCGAACTCACAGAGATCCGCCTGCCTCTGCCTCCTGAGTGCTGGGATTAAAGGTGTACGCCACCACCGCCTGGCTTATATTATAGTTATTTATCATTAGTTAACTATCATTAGTTGTTGTTAATAGTTGTTCTGCCTAGTTTATAGATTAAACTTCACGCTAGGTATGTACTATAGGACAGAAATGTTGTGCAGGTAGGGGTGATACCATTCAACTGAATTTGGGTATTGACCCATGGATGGGGGGAGTGGCCGCTGTATTCTGATTGTGTTAATATGGAGAACTGATATATCTATGTTATTTTTTTTTTCAAGACAGGGTTTCTCTGTGGCTTTGGAGCCTGTCCTGGAACTAGCTCTGTAGACCAGGCTGGTCTCGAACTCACAGAGATCCGCCTGCCTCTGCCTCCCGAGTGCTGGGATTAAAAGTGTGCGCCACCACCGCCCGGCATATGTTATTAATCTCTATGTTTGTCTTCAGAGGAGGTGTGGCAGCGGGAGGCCTCCCATTGCTGTGCCCAGCCTCCGCTAGATTAGTCTGGTGTCCATGAAGGGGACTGCAGCTTTCAGCCTATCCTTTCTATGCCCCACTCCCACTTGACCTGCAGACACTTCTTGCTGGTGAAGGGGCTATCTGCACCGTGTCTGGAAACAGAGGAACCTCAGCCCTGTCATCCAGGGGGTCACAATGGATGGGTGGCCCTTAGGTAGAACCTGAGGTGTTTTGCATTTACACCCTACACTCCATTCTATTCTCTGTTCCTGGGAGACTGACTGGCCCGGACTGTCTGCCTAGGCTCCTGGGTCTTTGGCCCCCAGGCCCTCTTGTTTGCAGACCTCTGGTGTCTAGTGGAGCCTGCAAACGGAGGCCTGAGCAGCTGTGGTCTCTGTCTGCAGCCTGGGGGCAGTTCTGGTGGTAGACGCACACTTCAGCCACAACTGTCGTCGGGCTCCTATGAGCCCGGTCCCTCGCTCTTGCCTGTCTCTCTGTTGTCCTGGCTATCCACCACACATGGCCAGAGCTATAGAGCCTGGCTGTGCTGAGGTACCACACCTATAGTCAGGGGACACTAGTGGGGTGGACACACAGGGCCATGAAGCCTCCTAGATCCCTTCAGATTCCAGTAGAGTGGACTCTGGCTAGCTTCTTGGCCTTTGGGTTCAGGTCTGGCTGAAGGTATTGCTGAATAAGAGGAAGTGACCTTACCCAGAAATGTCATTCACATGAGGTCAGGAGAGGCTGGCTGGTTAAACAGCTAATTTGTATATAACCTGATCTTTGAGAGTTCTCTTTATTAACTTCTTTTCCAAGATTGAATGTATACCCGGCTTTGATTCTCTTAGCCCAATCACTCCCGAATGGGAAGCAGGGGTGAGAGCAGGGTGACCTCTGGCCTGGTGGTCACCTGCCTCTGCTGCGGTCTCACTCACCCTCACAGCTCTTGCCGTCAGCCAGGACCCGGTATCCACTGGGGCAGGAACAGCGGAAGGAGCCAGGGGTGTTCACGCAGGTGTGCATGCAGAGCCGGGGGTATCCCTCCTTCCCGTAGACCTCACACTCGTTCACATCTGGGGAGGAAAGTACCCTTGGTTCCAAGAGGCTGTGCGGTCTCCATCAACTAAATAGTTGGCAGCTGTGCCTAAATAGCTGGATGAAGCGACAGGCTAGACACCTACAGAGGAGCATCTGGGGTGTTCCCCTTCCCCCCAGTCTAGGGCCAAGAGAGCTGAAGGGAGGATTGGGAGGAGCTGATGTGGGCGACCCTAGGAGGGCTCCTGAGTCTGACTTGGGAAACTTTACAAAGTCTAGCAGGTCAGGTACCCCACTGGGAGAGGAAAACCAGGTTCAGACACCTATTTTAGCCCTCCTCATCTTCAGCAATGGAGAAATGAGGTTAGAGAGCCCCACAGCCTGGGTGGTGGGGCAGGTCTGTATGCTCAGCATTTGGGAGGTTGAGGCCAGTGAGGGCTGTACATTGAGACTCCTCTTTAGAAGGGAATGGGGAGTATTTTTACTTCTGATGCTGTGAAATAAACTACTTAGCATTAACTGGCCAGATCTCAGGGTGGAACTGTTGTCTAGTTGTAGTTATCAAAAGCAGGATCTAGAGTTAGTTAAACTGAGGAGGTGACTAGGGAATGAGTCTCAAGTTGTGCCCACATTCATGGCTCTGTCGGCCTTAAATGTTCCCAGCAACTCCCTTGCCACGTCCCCAGAGGCGGGGAGGAGGTTGTGGACACTTCTAGGCAAAAGGCTCCTCTAGGTTATCCTCCCCCCCCTCCCCGACTGTCTTCTTCCTCCCCTATCCGCTGCTGTGTTACAGAAGATGGCCTTGAACTTCTGACCCTCCACGTCTCAAGTGTTGCAGCGACGACAGGCACTCCAAATTTAAGCGGCGATGAGATTGCACGAAGGGTCCTGTGCATGCTAGGCAAGTAAGTACTCTAGAGACTGAATGCAAATCCACAGCACTCTATCTGCGGTCTATACTGTCTGGGAAGATAAGAACACTGGGAGGAGACCCAAGATGGGCTCGCAGCCACATCTTTCTCCAGAATCCCCCTGAAGTCTACCCGTTAATTTCATTCATCGTGGCAACCCTTACCTAAAGGCAAATCACAGGTATTTCTAAGACCATGCCCAGGGAGAGCCTCGCTCCACCCCGCACTCCGCCCCAGGACTGCAGATGGGACCCTTTGTTCCCAGGCTCACGTCCTCACGTCTCCTCCCGTGGTCCCCGCTCCCCCGCGGAGCCCGATCCTACCCAGGCAGACGCCATCGCCGCCCAGGGTGCCGCTCAAGTGGAATCCTGCCTCGCAGCTGCAATGCTGCTCCAGCCCCACCTGCTTGCAACGCGGCGGGTGACTGAAGGCGGAGTCGCCGGGCATGTCGCCCTCGGGGGCCCCGGGATCGCAGACCACGCCGTCCTCTGGGGCCTCTGCGGGAAGAAGACACACTCAGCGCCTGACCCGCCCCACTCCTCCAGCACCTGCTGTGCGCCCCAGGACCGGTGAGACGCTATCTCCCAAGGTGTACTCCACAGAAGAGAAGGAATGACAAGTGAAAGGTCCTGAGTTCAGTTCCCAGCAACCACTTCACCAACCGTCTGTAATGAGATCTGGTGCCCTCTTGAGGAGGAAACCTCATCAACTTAGACCTTGAAACCCAATTAGGACAAGTTCAACAGAACCGCCATATACGGTCTACCCATGCACGCTTCAGCATTGCCAGGGCATAAAATTCATTTTCATTTTCAACCTAAAGAGAGGGACTGTGACCCAGACAGGACCCGCAAGAGAGCAGAATGTAATAGCAGGACAGCTAGGTGTACTAAAGTGTGAAGTCCAAGATTCATTTTTACAATCTTGTATAATACCCACAATGCAGGGAGCACAACACCCAAAATGCAGGGAGCACTATGCCCACAATGCAGGGGACACTAAAGTTTAAAAATTTGAGCCTCTACTTTTTCTGTTCCGTGTGTGTGTGTGTGTGTGTGTCTACACTTGTACATACAAGCCTGTGGCCTCCTCAATGTGTTCAGCATAGTTGTTCTTTTGTTACAGTTTTTGCTGGGAATTGAACTCACAACCTCTGGAAGAGCAGCCAGTGCTCTTAACCACTGAGCCATCTCTCCAGCCCCTTTATTACAGTTTTTGTGTCTAAGAACAGAAAGTAGTTTTCTAACCACAACAAAAATCAGGTAAATGGAATAAAAACAAAACAGGCAAAACCAGGGTCTCACTATGTAACCCTGGCTGGCCTAGAACTCACTGTGTAGATCAAGCTGGCCTTTAACTCCTGCCTCTGCCTCCTGAGTGCTGGGATGAAAGAATTTTTAAAAAGATTTTTATGTGTTTTTAAGTGCCTGTGTGTATATATGTATAATCTGTGGTGCCTGATGCCCACAGAGGCCAGAAGAGGATTTCTTGATCTCTTTGGAACTGGAGAGTTACATGAGACCATGGGGCACCATGTGGGTGCTGGGAACCCCTGACCTCTGCAAGAATAGTACCTGCTCTTAACCTCTGACCATCTCTCCAGCTCTGGTAAAAATTTTTTTCTTCAAGACAGAGTTTCTCTGTGAAACAGTTCCAGCTGTCCTGGAACTCACCCTGTAGACTAGGCTGGCCTTGAACTCACAGAGCTCTGCCTGTGTCTGCCTCCTAAATCCTGGGATTAAAGGTGTGTGTCACCACTGCCCAGCTAGTAAGTAAATGGATTAAAAACAAAACAATTCTTGTAATTATTCTCAGGACTTAGGCAGCATCACCAGAGTTCAGTTCAAAGCCAGCCAGGGTAGCAGAGCCAGACTCTGTCTCAAAATAATAATATTAGGTACTGGAGACATGGCTCAGTGGTTAACAGCCAGAACTATTGCTCCAGAAGACTCGAGTTTGAGTCTCAGCACCAGCACCCGGAGGCTCACAACTGCCTGGAACTCCACTTCTGGGGGCTCAGAAGCCCTTCTCTGGCCTCCACCGGTACTGCACTCGAGTGCACATATCCACACACATACAAACACACACGCACATGCACACATACCCACCACAATTTAAAAATTAAAAATTAGAAAATTGGGGAGAGGCTTACAGGTTACTGGGAGAGAGGCATAGTCCGAGAAGGCTCCAGGGAAGCCTGCTGGGTCATTTTCTAGTGTGTGCCTGCTCAGTTCTTACTTACTTCATTCCCGGAGAAGACTCCAGTCTTGAGGGCGCTTCATTAAATGATTCCTGGGCCTGAGGAGTGATGACCCAAAGGTCCCACAACAGAAGACCCCTGACATGGCCATTTAGCTGCTAGTATGGCATCAACAAGGTGAAAGGAAATAGCCTTTTTTTCTGCTCTTCTTTGTAGACAGTGAGCTTCCAAGAAAACCCCACCTAGCTGGGCGGTGGTGGCGCATGTCTTTAATCCCAGCACTGGGGAAGCAGAGCCAGGTGGCTTTCTGTGAGTTTGAGGCCAACCTGGTCTACAAGAGCTAGTTCCAAAGCTATAGAGAAACCCTACCTTGAAACCACCCCAAAAAAACCCAAAAAAGAAAAGAAAAAAAAAGAAAGCCCCACTTTTCAACAGAAGGTGACTCCAGACATAAGAGCTATGGGGTGGGGTGGGGGTCTGGGGTTAGCCTCACTGTGAGAAAGGATCTGGCAGACTAATCCCACTGGCTTGTGAAGGCAGACAGCAGTAAGCATGTAGGTGTACTATTTAACCCTGATTTGATGCTGGATTTGAGTCATTTTATTTAAGGCATGGTCTCCTGTATTCCAGGCTGGATTTGGACTCTGCAATGAAGCCAAGGATAGCCTTAGACATCCTGCTCCTTCTCCACTGGTGCTGGGATCACAGATGCCCCACCACCATGGCCTGAATTATGTGATAGTAGGGAGCAAATACATAGCTTCCTGCGTGGAAGGCAAGCATTCTACAAAGTGGGCTACATTTCCAGCCCCAAAAGTTTATCAACTCTTATTCTCTGGACCTTATGCTATCTACCAAAATGCACTTTCCCCACAGGGAGTCTACCAGACATAAAGAAAGCCAGGCCTGTGTGGCAAAGGAATAGGACATCTTTCGGTTACACCTCTCGGTTGCAGAATGGTGGGAAACCCCCCACCTATCCTTCATAGATTTCTTATCATGGGGTTTTCTTGCCATGTGCTGGAACTCACTAATAAAATATCTGGTTATTCATATCTTAAAATACCTTGCCCTGCTAACTCTGCAGGGTATGATAGGAATCGGAAGAAAAAGCGATTCTGCTAGCGGATGAAACACTAACCAGGTAAAGGTGCCCCAGTGTATCTTCCCAGGCCATGTCCCTAATCCTCACGCTGTTAAGTTGGAGTCTATCTCTCTAAAGGAAGGATCAAAACTCTGGTTATAAAAAAGAGCTAATGGGACTGGAGAGATGGCTCAGAGGTTAAGAGCACTGGCTGTTCTTCCAGGGGAGCAGGGCTCAACTCCCAGCACCCATGTGGCAGTTCATGACTGTCTGTAACTCCAGTTCCAGGGGATCTAATACCTTCACCCAGAGATATATGCAAGCGAAACACCAATGCACATAAAATAATAAATAAATTGTAAAAAAAAGAGCTAAGCCCATCCAAATGAGTACCTTAGGGTAGTAGCGGGATCAGTTCAGTGCATATCTGCCTTTGGTGACCATGACCAGCATCCTTGCCAACCCCCAGGGGAGCATCCTCACCAAGTCCCGCAGTGGCTACATACCAGGCTCGGTCTGATTCTGACAGTGGTTGCCAGTTTTTCCTGGAGGACAGATGCATCTGTACTGATTGACTCCTTCCACACACGTCCCCCCATTGTGACAAGGCTGGCTAGAGCACTTGCTGGCGTCTAGGAAAGGAAGTCAACACATGATTACGCGAATACCAGTGCGAAATCAGGCAAAAACTAACTCTGGGTTTTCCCTTACATCGTAGGACCACTCCAGTTTCCTGTCTGGCTTGGGTTCTGGTTTGTTTTTGAGACGAGGTCTCATTATGAAGCCCAGCTTGGCACCCTTGTTTGTGATCCTCCTGCCTCAGCCTCCTGGGAACAGACATGTCCCACACCACCACCCCGGCTTTCTCCGTTTTCACCTTTTCCTTTCCTTCTCTCTACCTGTGGGAGCTGCGGAGTAACAGAGGAGCTGAAATGCGGCCATTGCTTCTCCAGCCCCTGCCGCACACTGCGCCTGCATGGGGCTGTGTGTGCAGGAACTGCCAGAGCACTGTCCAGGCTCCATGAAGAAACCTGGTGCTGTAGTGTACACAGCTGCGGCCAGGCGTAGGCATCTGCTTGTGAGGGAGGCCTTCTGCGCTTCACCTCTGCTCCAAGGTGGATCCCAGGCTGGCCTTGAACTCCCTCTCCTTGTAGTCAAGGATGAAACTGAACTTAGGGACTTCCTGCTTCCACCTCCTGGGTGCTAGGATTAACAGGTGTGTATCACTATGCCCATTTTTATTTGATGCTGGGGCTGGAACCCAGGGCCTCATGCCCGCTAGCCTTATTCTATCTGAGCTGCATTGCCATCCCTGGATCATCTTTCAAACTGGAGCTAAATTCCAAGAAATGAAAAGGGGGAGAGAGGGTGGTCCATTGGAATAGCCAGATATGAGGGAAATTAAGTCTCTGAATTTATACTCAGTTCCCCGAGCTCCACCAATGGGGGAGCTGTTCCATGAAGAAGAGAGGAGAGAAAAGGAGGGGAGGGGAGGAGAAGGGAACGGAGGAAGAAAGAAAGAGAATTTTAAATGTTCAATAGATTCCCCCCCCCCGAGTTAGGTAGCTCAGCAGTTGTGCACCTACCCTGCCTGCATGAGAGCCTGGGTTCCCATCCCCAGTACTGACCCCACAAGGAATGTCTGACTTTGGAAAAGATGATTTTGTAAAACCTTCACTGTTCCAAATGTCCCAGGCCCATTTAAGCGCAGGCACGCACAAGCCATTTCTGCCCAAGAGGAGCTTTGTCAGCTTGCTAACTTCGCTACAGTGCAGAACAGTACTTGCTCTTAGCCTCTGGGCATCTCTTAGAGGAGGGAGACATGAGAATGTCCCCTTCAGGCCTAATGACCTTTCTTTCTGTGTGTCTCCCAAGAGGAAGAAGCAGGGGCTCTGCATCCAGCGAGAACCACAGCCTCATTCTGGGTCGCTCAAGACTCAGGCTGTCCACATCCACAGGGAAGGCACTATTTCCATTTCCCCGTAACCTCGGGTTGATGACATGCTTCCCAGCCAGCCTGCTTTGGATGATCAGTTTCCAGGAATGCACTCAAGACCACACCACACACAATTGCCTCCTCCCCCCGAGCCCTGTCAGTCTTCCAAGGTCTATCAAGGTCCAACCCTATCTTTGCTTACTGCCATCCAGATCAATAAACCATGAAGGTACGGGAAGGAAGCCAGAAAGTGTGACCGTTTATATCCCTCAGCTTGGTGTCAGCGCACCACAGCCGTTATCTGTCCTCGGGGAGACTCCGGTGGAAGACACTGAGCCGCGCTTGCACCTGAGCCCTTCAGGAGGGGCTAGGGTGACCGAGATGTGAACAGGTGCCCCCGCGTATTCATTTCTCTGCAGGCTCCAAGCAGACGTTCTGCGTTTCTTATCTTGACGGGCAGTCAGAGGTATTCAATGGCCTGATGCCCAGGCTGGCAAATGCTATGTCCCAATTGAAGGACAGTTGTCATCACATTCAAGTGTGTCCCAGGCTGTGGCATTCAGTAATGACTTTAGAACTGTGAAGAGGGCCATGGCAGTGATGGTAAGAGTACCACATGTGTGCAATACCTGAATCCCCTGAAACTGGAATTACAGACAGTTATGAGCAGAGCTGTGGGTGCTGGGAACTGAACCCAGATCCTCTGCAGGAGCAGCTGGTGCTCTCAGCCTCTGAGCCATCTCTCCCTCAATGGATCTTTTCCTTTCTTTTCCTTTCCTTTCCTTTCCTTTCCTTTCCTTTCCTTTCCTTTCCTTTCCTTTCCTTTCCTTTCCTTTCCTTTCCTTCCCTTTTCTTTCTTCTTCTCTTCCTTTTGAAACAAGGTCTCTTCATTATGTAGCTCGAACTGTCCTGGAACTCACTATGTAGACGAGGCTGGCCTCAAACTCACAAAGATCCACCTGTCTCTGCCTCCTGAGTGCTGGGATTAAAGGCGTGCACTGGTACCACCTGGCTGAATTTTTTTCTTAATGAGAGAAAAAAATGTCTAAAATGATTGACCCTTTTAAGCCTATGAAAACAGGAGAAAGGTCACTTAGTATTGAATGGCCCCTGTAGGGAAGTGCTTCATGGCTGTAGTAAACGACAAAAGGGTTTACTTCTCTCAAGCTTTTCCTTTGGTTGTCCCTGGAGTCAAAAGGGTCAAAATGAATGGCTACGGCTCCCCCATCTCAGGAAGCCCCACACCCTAAAAAAATACACCCTTGGACTGGAGCTAACACTCAGCTGATGGAGTGCTTACCTACCATGTATAAAGCTTTGGATTAAATCTCTGGCACCACAAAAACTCAGTGTAATTGCAGCAGCACTCAGGAGGTAGAGGCCAGCGGGTCAGAAGATCGGGTCATCCTTGGCTACATATTGAGTTCAAGGCCAGCCTCAAAAGGAGCAAGTAGAAGAACAACAAAAATGCCCTTCACAGAGACCCGCAATGCCAACTGGCTGCTTTCCACTATGGATTTCCAGAGCTCCTCTGCCCACTGCATCTTTAATGGTGCTGTTATGTATAATTTCCTTCTATGCCGAGTAGGGTTCATCACCCTCTTTCCAATCAGTTGACTGCAGAGTGGGCACTGGCCAGTTATTAAAGCATTGCCAAGTGTTTCACTGGCACTGAGATTTTGTGTCTTGACATGAAGGGCTGTAATTAAGATTTTTGTCCCCTGTGGTCACAACACACAGCGACAGAACTGTTGATGTGGAAATTGAACTGGGCACACTCAGCAGCTGCTGGTCACCAGATTGCTGAGATCCAGCCCAATGGAACTGTCTTGGCAGGAGAGGAGGCGTTCTGAAGACATTTGGAATTGACACTCCCATTGGCTCTCATAGTACTGAGACAAAGGACAGCAAGAATTGGAATTTTTCCAGGAATTTCATCCTGGGGGAAGGAAAGGCTAAAGCATGGTGCCAACCAGAGGAGGAACTTGTCTCCCAGAAAGAGATTACATAAAGTTCTTTGTTGTTCGTGTGTGTGTGTGTGATACATGTGTATATGTTAATGTGTATGCATGGAAGTGGGGACAAGCATTGCATGCCAGAATGGGGATCAGGAGTCAATGCTGAGTGTGTGTCTTTCTCTACTGCTGTTCATGTTTAGTTTATTCCATGTTAATGTGTGTTTTGTCTGCATGAATGTCTGTGTAGCTTGTATGTGTCTGGTGCCCACAGAAGCCAGAAGAAAGCATTGGATCCCCTGGAACTGGAGTTATAGACAGTTGTGAGTGAGCCACCACATGGGTGCTGGGTATTGAACCCAGGTCTTTTGGAAGTGCAGCAAGTGCTCTTAATGACTGGCCAGGCCCTCTGTCTTAGTTTTTGAGAACTCAGAGCTCATGAATTCCACTAGCTTAGCTGGCCAACAGATTCCAGTGACCTGCCTGTCCCTCGGCTCCCAGTGCTGGAGTTACAGATACACACCATCACACCCTGCTTTTATATGGGTGCTGGGGCCCAAGCTCAGGCCTTTATGCTTGGTTTTCACTACTACTTGTCTGTTTAATTGGCCCATGGAGGACAGGTGGCCAAGTGTAGTTAAGGCTGCCAGGGCTGAGCTCTGATCCTAACAACTTTAGCAACGCTAAGTCTCATCCCCAGAATCAGGATGGTCACAGTTCCCTGAGAAGATTCAGTAGCAGCTTTCTGGCATTGCTGTGAGGCTCTGGCTGAAGACAGTACCCGTGTATGCCAAAGCAGGCACAGCGTGCCAACTTGGGGGAGGCTGAGCCTAGCAGCTTGTTGATCCAGTTGGTTGTAACCTATTTTGTGCCATCAGTACAGTGTAAACATCTAGGCTCAGTTTACACTTAGTGAGATGAAAAATATCCAAGATCTCATCTTGAAAAAGAAATTAAATATAATCACTTTATTCTAACCAACTCACAAGTCAAGCATCACACAGCTGGTTTAAGGCAGCCACTCACTGGTCCAGTCCCAATTCTGACCATCTCAGTAAACTTAGACACAGTTAGAATGGCCACTCTGAAGCCGTGGAACTTCGCTTGGGCTTTTACACTTCCACAATCAATTACTTTGCTTATTTACTTATTTATTTATTTATTTACTTATTTATTTATTTATTTAATGGTTCTAGCTACTTCAATACCAAGAAATTTGAATTCACTTATCTAACATGAATATATATATATGTATACACATACACACACATACATATATATAGTGGCTCACAACCATCTGTAATGAGATTTGGTGCCTTCTTGAAATAGAAACCTGGTCAGTCGTCCTCATCAACTTAGACCATAAAACCCAATATGGACAAGTTAAACAAAGCCGCCATAAATGGGCTGCCCATACATGTCTCAGCATTGCCAGGGCATAAATTTCAAAATTCCATATGTATGTATGTATGTACGTACACACACACACACACACACACACACACACACACGCACATATATATGAGAGGCAGAGTTGAAACCAGAGAATAAAAGCTCCATTCGTGTCTTTATGGCTCATGTGTCTTTGCCTCCATTCTGTGTGTCCTTCTTTATCACCTAATATTGGAAAATTTGAAAATATCCATTTATGTTATATGCATGTGTGTGCCTGTCTGTGTGTTCATGTACCACACGTGTGTAGTGACCACAGAAGCCAGAAAAGGGTGTCGGATGTCCTGGAACTGTCCACTTTATTTCAAGACTAATTCAACTGGACTGGCTGTCCAGGGGACTCTGGTGAGCCACCTGTCCCTTCTCTCCCCAGTGCTGGGGTTGCTGGCACACAGCTCTGCACCTGACTTTTATGTTATTGCTGGGGTCCAAACTCAGGAACTGGAGGGTACTGAGAACTGAATCCAGGTTCTCTGCAAAAGCAGTAAGAGCTCTTAACTGCTGGGCTTTCTCTCCAGCCTCCTGGGGAAAGTTAACATTTATTTATTTATTTATTTATTTATTTATTTATTTATTTATTTATTTATTTATTTATTTAGTGTGTGTGTGTGTGTGTGTGTGTGTGTGTGTGTGTGTGTGTGTATGGGTGTGTGCCTGCCACAGTATGCTTGTGGAGGGCAGAGGACAGCTTTCTTAGGAGTCGGCTCTCTCCTCCTACTCTGTAGGTCTCAGGGATTGAACTCAGGTCACTGGTCAAGACTGTTGACTCCTATCACAGATCACAGACACTCAGTCCAGGGACAAGGTAGGGGACAAGATCATGTCAGTCCTGTCATGGTGGCTGGGGCAGACTACAGCAGATGTCCATGACAGGGTAAGAGACAGACAGATGTGGGGGTACACACTACAGAACACAGGCAGGCAGATCGGGCCACAGGAGGCCAAGTGAATCGGACCTGAAGGTGCTGAGGGGACATAGGAAGAACCCACCAGGGCTCTGCAACTCAGCCTGGAAGCTAAAGTTAAAGCTAAAGACGCCCAAAGAAATGAAAAGCAAATGCCTTGTGTTCAGAGCTAGGATGACATTTTTATCATTCATGAGGTGTTTAATTGGATGGAATTCCTTCAGAGTTGGGGTGAATAGCAGGCTCTGGTATTCCCCAGGTGTGTTTGCATGGCTCATGATTTATCATCTGGATGGTTCCCAGTGAGGTCTGAGAGCCAGAACCTATAGCCAACCCTTGAGCCACCATTCCTTCCAGGAGACAGGAAAGGGCACCTTGACCCTGAGTGCTGCCGCGGATCTCCGCTCCTGTCAATCCCCACTCCTCTTGAGAGGTACTGTGCTTTCGGAGGTCTCTTTGTGTTCAGGGCTATTGATTGTAGCAGAGTGACAGAGCTCTTGTCTAGCATACATGAAACCCTTGGTTAAATCCCTAGTATTCACCGAGGATTTGAGACCAGACTGGGCGACATAAAGAGGCCCTATCTCAAATGAATACACAGCCCCAAGTCCCTTGTCTACATCGCTCTTGAATTTGTTTAAGATTTATGCTCCCTTTAATCCTGACTAAACTCATGGTCATTTTGCCTCAAAAGATGTTCCATGGATGCCTAAAAATGACCAATAGCCATGATTTAAACAAATCAAAAAACAAAACAAACAAACAAAAAAACCCTGTGATCTATAGGCTTCTGAAAAGCTAATAAATTACGTGTGCCAAGCCTCACTTTTCTATTGTTAAAACAGTTCTGTTCTCAAGCCCAGCACAGAGAAACTGTTTCTTCCCACAGTGACCTCAGGAAGGTCTCTCCAGAGCTGTCCACACCGAGTCCAGCCTAGACCCAAAGGACAACTGAGGACTTCTTCTTCCCCAGACTATACCAGGAGCCCAGAAGACTGTAGTCCCGGGCAGCTCAGCTGTCCCTTCTTCTAGTTCCCTCTCTTAACTAGGTAGACCCAGGTCCTGACATATTTGATGTTAGTGTTAACTTGGTTCTGTTTAATTTTAGTTTTTAAAGCAGGGTCTCCCTCTGTAGCCCAGGCTAATCTCAGAGTCCAGGCAGCCCACCTACCTTAGCCTTTAAGTGCTGTAATTATAGCTACAGACACTATACCCAGATAAGAGCCAATTTCTTGTCTTTCATTTTTTTGAGATAGGGTTTTCTGTGTAGCCCTGGCTACCCCGAAACTAATTCTGCAAATCAGGTTGGCCTCGAACTCAGAGATCTGCCTGCCTCTGCCTCCCAAAGGCTGGGATTAAAGGTGTGTAGCCAGGCAGCGGCACCCAGCTGTAAGTTTAGCATTTGGAAGATAGGAGGTAGAGGCAGAAAGAGCAGGAGTTTAAGGCTATCCCCAGCTGTAGAGTGAATTTAAGGTCTAACTGGGCTATATAAGACAATATCTCAAACAAACATATTCAGTCACTGGAGTCCAGGACAGGGTAAGCTGTTGAGAAGCAGAGAGTGATTTTGTGTTAAGTTCCTCACCCAGTCTGCACCTCAGATTCTCTCCAGGCAAACTGAGACCAGATGGTTGTGGGGACTAAGCAAGCTCATGATGGTGGAAACCACTCAGGCCTGGATAGAGGTGAGGGAGCCGACATGTTCCCCTGTTTCTCCAGCTGAGGAATGACTGAAGAACCATGGGGAGGGGGAGGTGGCTGAGTGGGTGAAATGTTTGCCACTTAAGTGTGAAAACCTGAGTTTGGATCTCTAGAACCTACCCGAACCTACCCAAACCTACCCAAACCTACCCATAGACTTTGGTAGCGGGCACCTGGAACCCCAGCACTCCTACCAGGAGATGAGAAGCAGAGACAGGGTCACCCTGCAAGTTTGCTGACCTGGCATACACAGTAGCAAACAATGAGACTGAGGACAAATTGACAACTTAAGGGTTAATCCATGTCTCTGCCTGAACTCTCTGTCTCTCTCTGTCTCTGTCTCTCTCTGTCTCTGTCTCTCTCTGTCTCTGTCTCCCTCCCTCTCTCACACACACACAAAGAAAAGAATCACATGTCTCTGGGATGACCCTTTTTGACCAACACACCCACGCTGTGTGGTGTGGACAGGGCAGAATGGCCATACCTTTGCAGTGGGGCTTTTCTCCAGTCCAGGTGCCATTAGCAAGACACACCACGCTGCTGGGACCAACCAGCTGGAACCCGGGGTTGCAGGTAAAATGGACTTCGTGATCCACTAAGTACTTGCTTCCGAACTTCCTGCCATCAGCGGGGGCATCCAGAGCAGGGCAGGAAACTGTAAGGTAAAGAAGAGGGATTAGGAGCCCTCCTCCTGGGCTGCAGCTGTGGCGGCATGGATGCCACTCACAAGACCTCTCTCTCTCTATCTCTCTCTCTCTCTCCTCATGATTGCTGCAGGCTAGGCATGGTGCTACACCTTCTACATGCTACATTTCACGAAGACCTCCCAGTGTTCTTGGAGAGGACGAGGGGACACACAGTTGGCCCATTGGAAGCTGAGGAAATTGGTGCTCAGAGACATGGAGGGTTGTGTGTACAGGGCCTCACAGTGTAGTGCCGAGCATCAGGTTGATGAGATCAGCACTTACTTCCTCTGCTTTCTCTTGTCTCCAGCCTCCTGGATGTCCTAAGTCTCTTAACAGGCTCAGTCTACCACCAGGTCAGCTCCTCGGGTCTTTGGGTCTCTATTCAACTGTCACCACTTCCCAGAGGGATCCCTGGCTAGCATGCATCTCTGTCCCTGTGTGCTTTGCTTTCTTTTTAGCATTTGTGACGACTGCACATTTGTGTCTTCATGCTTGCTGTCAGCATTGTCTGCCTAAGTGCGATCTGGCCTATGTTCTGTTAGCCCCAGCCCCAGCCAAGTGCTTGGCGCACAGAGTATGTTCTATAAATGAGCCTCAAAAGAAATGTGATTTATTGAATCTCCGATGAAAGCCTTCCCCAGGAAATGCGACTTCACATAACAGAGAAGGCCCTAAGAAAACGAAGTCACAGGGGAATAATGATGTCAGGTATCCCACAGGCTCCATTTCCTGTCCCCTGAGCCCCTAGACCAGGAGAAACCCAGTGCTCACCCCCAGGCCTTGAAAGTGAAAAGCGTCACCAGGAAAACATGACCCAGTATTAGAGCCCTCCCATTAGTGGAGGGAATTGGGGTGTCCCATTGTCCCCCAGACGTACTTCCAGGCAGGAAAAGCCAGAGCCATGCTGGCTCGTGGAAAATAACAAGGCTGTAGTGCCGCATTCTGGGCAGGCCAGGGTGGGAGTGTGCGTGTGTGGAGGGCATAGGTGGGAAGGAGCTGAGCCTTCCAGGCTGTGAACTTCAAACCAGCTGGACAAAGAGATGTTACAGCAAAAATGAAAACAGGGGCAGAAGCAGAATGAGAGTGGACCGTGCTCTCTGGTGGGGACAGGGAGGTGAAATGCACCTCTGCTTGCAGAGTGATGCTTTGACAATTCTATGGGATTATAGGTTGCTACCTATGTAGCTATTAAGCCTAGAATAAAAGGTGTAAGAGGGAATGGGCTGGGTGTGGTGACAAACCATAGCTCTTGGGAGGCAGAGGTGGGAGGATCAGGAGTTCAAGATTATCCTTGGATACACAGCAAATCAGAGGTCAACTTGAGCTACATAATATAAAAAGAAAACAAGGGGGCTGTAGAGATTGCTCAGTGGCTAAGAGGACTTGTTGCTCCTGAAGAGGACCAGGGATCCAACGCCCTCTTCTGGCCTTCTTGGGCACATGCACACACATGCGCATACACACAGGCACACATAAATAAATCATTAAAAAAAAACCTGGAAATAGGTGACTACCAAATATAGGGGATAGGAGTAACTTTAATGTGTGCGTGCGAACAGACGCACAGACACGCGAGGGGCAAACTGGATGGAGAGAGTTGCAGGGAAGGTTCTTGAGTGTAGTGTTTGGACCTAGCCTGATGATTTCGGACCCACCTGGAGGTGCGCCTGGGGCCATTTTGTTCAGAAGATTTTGCAGCCTGGTCAGCCGACTCTTCATGTTTCGGATGCCTTCCGCGAAGCGGGTCTCCTGGCCCTTCAGCAGCATCTGCAGCTGGCTGATGGTTGTCAGGAGCTGCTGCTGATTGGGGCAGCTCTGGGAAGAGGAGAGACTGCTGGAGCGGGCCTCACTCTACCACTGTGCTCCGGGCTTCAGAGTCTGACCCACAGGCTTCAAACTACCCCCCCCCCCGCCCCGCCTTGTAAAACACCTCGGTAGAGCAGCCTCTCCAAGGCACCCCTCCCTGCCAGACACTCCTCTGTTCTCAACCTGTGGGTCGCGACCCCTTTGGGAGTTGACTGACCCTGTCACAGGGGTTGCCTAAGACCATGAGCAAATCAGATATGTACGATTTATAAGAGCAAAATTATACTTATAGAGTAGCAACAAAAATAATCTTATGGTTGGGGTCCACAACATGGGGAACTGTATTAAAGGGTCACAGCATTAGGAAGGTCGAGAACCGCTGCTCTACCTGAACAACAGCATCTGCTGGCTTAAGTTCTTAGGTGACAGCCCATCAGAGCCCCACTTCACCCCCTGACACAACACAACCAGGGCAGAATTGGTGACTCAATGACTAGGTGTTTAAGTAACCATTTGAACCCAAAGCTCCTTATAATCACTTGTCTGTCACTCCAAAGGACTCATTCTAAGTTAGGACTATGAGTTCTGGGCTGGGTGAAATTTTTCTTCCTTTCTCTATTGGACATCTTGAAAAACAAGAGGACAGTCAGGGTGGGCTGGTGGTTCCTAGGCTTTTAAAAATGCAACAAGTAAAATAAGGGGAAAATAGAATAAAGAAGTGTTCAATGCAATGTCCAGTATTTTAATAGTTTTTTTTTTTAAGGGAAATGGGATTGTACTTAACATTGATAAAGACTATCTGACTTAAAGCAACTTAAACATCATACTGGATGATAAAAATTGCAAGGTTTCCTTGCAGTCTCTGTTGCTTTCAAGAGTCAGGACAGCAGGGGCCAGAGAGATGGCTCAGTGGTTACGAGTGCTTCCTGCTCTTGCAGAGGACCCAGGTTTAGTTTCTGTCACACACAGGAGCAGCTTGTAACTGCTTGTAAGCTCCAGGGGGTCTGACGCCCGCTTCTGGATTCTGAGGCCATCTGCTCATGTGCACAGACAGGCACCTACTGCTGCCCTCGCCCCTGCAAAACACACTCCTCACACACGTATACACATTGAAATAGAAGAAATCTTAAAGAGAAAAGAGCCATAGGTGGGGACAAGAAGGGGAATATTCAGGAAGGAGAAAGGTGAAAAGCCTTGGGTAATTGATTATGGGTTAAGGTCATTCTCGTTCATTTGGGAACTGCATGTCATGAAGCAGAATCTGTCTGACCTGGTTTGTATGACTTGCAAGGGAGGAAAGGCAATACATCATCACAGTGACGACGCGTCTTAGGGAAATGGACCATTACTTATTTTGGGCTTTTTCACTGAGTATCAGTTGCATGTACTGTGTGTATATGTTCATGTGTGTGGCCATGTGTGTGCAAGTTGACATATGTAGAGGTCAGAGGTTGGTGTTTGTTTTCCTCAGTTGCTCTTTCACTGACCCCAGAGCTCACTGGTTCCAGGAGAACAGCTGGCCAGCAAGCTCCAGGGATTCTCCTGTCTTTGCCTACCCAGCTTTGAGATAGCAGGCTCAGCAGCCTCTTACATGACTTCTGGGGATCTGAACTCAAGACCTCATGTTTGTGCTATGAGCGCTTTACCTATCTCCCCAGCCCCATGTCTAAGTTTTATAATTAAAAGAAATGTGTACAAGCCAGTGGGGCAGCTGGGCAGCTGAGGTATGTGGCCTCCACAGCCTGGGTAGTGTCCAACGACTCAGGAGAGCCGCTGCGGCCACAGCGGGCCACTCTCCCGGAGAGACTGCCAGGCTGCCGCACCTTGGAGTTTTCACCAAACACATGACTCATGGGCTAGATTCAATGGATGCTTTTGACAAAATTGAGTTCCCAGTTGTCCCTGGAACTCGTTAACCCACAGGGGCTCCTTGGCCTCCGCTGTAACCGGGTCTTGATGAAGCACAGCCTGAAAGGCAACTGCTGGGAAGAGAAGTTTGCTTTTCTGCTTCCTTCCCCACTGCTGGCCACTCTTCCCGCACAAGTCCTGGGCACCTGGGCGACGACCAGTTCTTACCTGCCTGGCACTGCATGGCCAACTCACCCGGACCTGAGCTCCCATACCTATCTTCCTGTGCTAAAAAGAAAACGGATGTCTTTATGGCTTGTGTCAGTTCCATTTGGGATGCACTTCCACCTGTGAAGACATGCTTCTCTTCCTCAGAGGATGCTTCCCAGATGGCTGGCATCCACGTGCGGAGAAGGCAGCCTCTACTCGTGATTATTATTAGGATTATGCTAGCCCCCATGTCACACAGAGACTGGCCGTCAGGGAATTTGACCCAAATCATGTAACCTGGGAGTGATAGTCTCAGCACCTGCGACTTCCAGCCTTCACCAAGGAGCAGACTCGTGTGTTCCCACGTAGCCCTGTGGGCTGCGGTCTTTTTCAGGAATGTGCACTAGGAATTCACACCCCTGGAGTGGAGTTTTAACTCTTGTGCAAGTTGGAGATTTGACAGTGGGGGCAGAAATTATTAGCCTGGGGAAGAACCTCACCTGGTCCAGATGTCATGATCTGTGGGAAGGGCTTGCTGGGCCCAGGGATGTGCAAAACGCGGTGTTGAAGTAGAGAGTTCTGAATGCCAAAGGCTTTACTGGGAAGGGCAAACACATGGGAACCCAGGGTGGAGCTGTGGGGCCCCAGGAAGTAACGACAGGAGGAGGGTGTGTACGTGTGAGGTGGAGGGAAAGGGCCTGCTGTCCTGTGACTACTGGGCGGTACCATTTCTCTAGCCGCAGAGCTGCCCCTAAGGACAACTACACCAGGTGCTTTATCCCTCCAACTGTCACTGGGCTGACACCTGGCAGTGTTGACACAGGTGAAGAGGGAGCCAGCTGTGAGGTTGTGATGACGCAATGAGGCAGGCTCTCTCTGACTCACCCCTGTCTGACCTGTCTCAAGAAGTGCAAGGAAGATCTCAGGTGCTCTTGGCAAGCTGTCCTGCCGGATGAGAGGCAGGGGCTGAGTGAATGGAGGCCTTCCACAGGGAGTCTGAGGGTCCTTGCAGCTGCCACTAACCAGGCAGGTCTGTGATCCCAAATGTTAGATATGGAGCTGGTGGGAGCCAGGCTCAGAATCTGCTTCCCCAGTCCACAACCAAGTCCACCTGAGAACGGGGTGATGGCCCTGGAACCTCTGTTCAGCCAGGGTGAATGTTCAAGAGGCATGAGTTTTGGGGACGAGTAGGTCATGGAAGAAGATAAAGGGCCCAAATGGTCCCCATTTCCTAATTGAGATAGGGATTTATCCTCTTCACTTGTTGAGGGGGAGCATCCACCTTGAGAAACAATCTGAAACACAAAACTAATCCAAGCAAAGAGACACCAATGTTAACTTCCTACTCCATGCTACTTTCTGAGTTGGACCAAACATACACATCTGCAGTACCATCTGGCCAGGCTCGGCCACCACACGGTGCTGTTGGTGCCTCCTTTTGTGGGATGCAGTATACTTTCGCCTCAGTGGGCACAGCGTGCCTAACTCTGGGTCACTAACTCAACTTCACTTCCATTCCTCTGTGGACTTTTTTAGTGTGTGTGTGGGGTTCCTTTTCACCATCCCTCTGTCCACGGTGCTCTGCCACCCACTACCATCGCCTGCTCGGAGCACAAGCGCCTGAGGCTTGGGAACCAACCATTTCCTATTTCTTACATTATAGGCTTTGCTGAGGTTGCCCGATTGACTGCAGAGGGTAAGAGGTAAGTCAGCTTGGCAGCAAAAGGCTGACCGGGCCCAGTCATTAGAAGATCCCAGACTCAGCCTGTACAAGGTGACCCTAGGCTCCTCACAACCTTCATCAACAGACCTCCCTTTCTGAAAGGAAAATTCAACAAGGTTGTCACCAGGCAAGGTCAACTCCAGTCAGGGCTGCAGGTGACCCCACAACCCAGGAAGGACAAAGGAACCCATTCTGTCTGGGCCTTCAATCTCATGGGCTTTTCCTCAGACCCTCAATACCTTGTTTTCCTGTTTGTTTTTGAAATTTTTCTTGAAGAGATTCCCCTAGGTTGATGTACGCATTTGTCCCTGGCTGTCAGGCTGGAAGGACAGGGCAGCGGCACAGCTCTTACCTAGCATGTTCAAGGTCATTAGTTCTAAGACCACAGAAATAAAAGTGAAAACCATAACACAGCCAAACACCCAGGCTTCACACCCAGTGCTACTGATAAGAACCTGTGGGAAAAATCGTCTCTTACTTTTTAATTACATTTAAGGTAAAATCAAGATGGTTAGGGAAATTACTCCATTTCTGAGGGAATAAAAAGATCAGAGCTTATCTCCCACCCCACCCCCACCCCAAGACAGGCTTTCTCTGTGTAACAGCCCTGGTTGTCCTAGAATTCACTTTGTAGACCAGGCTGGCCTCGAAGTTACAAAGATCCGCCTGCCTCTGCCTCCCAATTGCTGGGATTAAAGGCGGGAGGCACCGTGCCAGGCTTAGGGTTTCTCATGGTCGTTATGCTACTTTTGAAAGAGTCAGCACTTCACCTAACTCAAACCCAGACTCAGAGTTGACAGATATGAAGCCTTCCGTGAGGAGCAGGGTCCTACCATCAGCTCTTCCCAGGCATAGATGGTTCTAGAATATGATGTCTGTGCTGAGAGCTGGGCAGAGGAGCCAGAGGGTCTACAGAATGATGAGAATGCTCTTTCTGGGGCCTAGAGAGATGGCTCAGTGGGTAAGAATGCTCGCCTGGCACTCAGGTAAAAGGCTGGGCACGTGTGCACGCGTCTCTAACTCCAGGGCTGTGGACGCAGATGGCAGGAGGGTCACTGGAGTGGGCCCCAACCCTGCTCCGGGTTCACCAAGAGAGTCTGACTCAAGGAAGTATGGTACAGAGTGATGGAGCTGGGTACCTGGTGTCCTCTTCTGGCTCTCAGGAGCGAGTGTATGTGCACACGCACGCGCATACATGCACACACACCCCATACACATATCTCATCTCCCCGTCCTCCTCAGGGAAGGCCTTGTTAACCCTTTACATAGTTGGCTCCCTCACAGTATTTTCTCACAGTCCCTCAGAATTTGCTATGCTCCTCTTTCTCTGAGAACCAACCAGGAGAGATGAGTCTGCAGGGACTCTTTATACCCAGATCCCACCAGTTGATTGAGGGGGCCACAGCTAAGGATTGTGTATGACCCCAAGATCACCTGTCCTCATCCCAGAATTTAGTAGGCCTAGCCCTTGCCTTCCTATATAGGCCTCTTTGCTATTGGGCTCAATTTATACATAAAGTCAAGGCCCAGAGTCTGCTGTCAAGACTCCCACAGGCAGGGTGTGTGGGGTGAGGGCTCCGGATGGTCCTTGAGGCTTTTCTGTACCCAGCTGAGGGGGTCTTCTTCACAGTGCCGACACGTCCTAGCATGGCATCAACTTCAACAGCTACCTTGCCGATGGAGCCTTGGGCTCTCAGACGGCCACAGATGACCCCTCAGGCTGGGAGGGGCTGCCTCGTACGCTCCTTTCTCCTAAGCCACAACTATGTGTCTCGTCAGCATATTCTTAATGGAAACACAGATGTTTTGGTGCCTTTAGGTCTCTGAGAGGACAGATCGCACTTGCCAACTCAGGCCTGCGAAGCCAAGGCTCGAGGCCTTCACCACTGAGTCATGGTGAAATTCCTGCATTGCTTTTCTCTAGAGCTTTGCTTCTACACCCAGTTGAGGGCTATAACTCCTCCACTGAGCATGTGCATATGAGTGCATGTATACACACACACACAGAGAGAGAGAGAGAGAGAGAGAGAAAGAGAGAGAGGGAAAACCGAGAGGGGGGGAAACCGAGAATTCACACTAGGAGCTGCCCGTAGCCCTTGCATTGGGGGTCTCCAGAGAAAAAGAGGCAATAGAAAACAGGCATGGACCCACACAGTTAATATACTAGGATATGCATAATATCTAAGGTACAACATGCATATTTGATACATATCACATTTTTATAGTTAAGGTTGATTTATTTTTAAGTTTGATGTGTATAGGTGTTTTGCTTGTGTGTATGTTGTACACAAAAAGCGTTCAGTGCCTATGGAAGCCAGAAGAGGGCATTGGATTCCCTGGAACTGGAGCTACAGATGGTTGTAAACCACCATGTGGGTGCTGGGAACTGAACCCAGGTCCTCTGCAAAAGCAGAAAGTGTTCTTACCACTGAGCCAACTCTCCAGCCCTTGATGTATATACCGTGTGTGTGTGTGTGTGTGTGTGTGTGTGTGTGTGTGTGTGTGTGTGTGTATGTGAGTGTTACCTGCATTCCTACTCACAAGGGAAAGAGAGATTCAGGAGCCGGGGAGAGCTCATTGGCTCACGTAATTGTGGGGCAGAGTCTATGGTGCTGTTGGACCTCACATTCAAAGACAGCCTGGAAGAAGTTCCTCCTCCCTTGTTTACATAAGACAGACTCCACATTAAGGAGTAATCACTTTTATTAAGGCCACTGATGTAAAGGTTAATCACACCTATATAACACTTTCCCGGGACATAGAGGGAAGCTATGGCTTAGCTAAACTAACACAGGGTTAATCATGCCAAGCCTCGAGCTGGAGTCTCCCTTTGAGGGCTAGAGCCCAGGGCATTTTGAGGTTCTCTGTGTTTGTAGTGCCGGGGATGGAATCCACACACAGGAGGCAGGTGTCTACCACTGTTCCACACACACAGTCTGTGGTTTGAATTTACACCCTGCTGGCTGTCGGTGATTTTATAGTCACACTAAAACCGTCTTCTTTGTTTTCTCAGTCAAGGGAACAGTAACAGTGGCTCTTCCTGTTTCTCTCTCACCACTCAGCAAGCTGTGTGACAGCAGGAGCCGAGCCAGCTCACCCTTCTCTCCCTAACATGTGCCAAACACGTGGCACGCGTCTTCTCTTCTATGTATTTCCTCTTTACCATACCCCATGATACAGGAATGGCTACTGCCATCACTATTTAGAGAAGGAAACTGAGTCTCAAGGGGGCAGAAACCTGCTTCAGTTACCCAGCTAGGAAAAGGCTTAGCAGGACAGGACATGGGCCAACCACAGGGAGTCCATACTACCTGGGCACTGCTGCCTTTTGGGACAGTGCCTGTCCTGGTGGCAAGCTAAGCTCCCAGGCTATGGTTAGCGACATGCATTCTTTTCATGAAGGCAGGGACAGATGCGTTAGGGTGATACTGGCATGGTTACGTGTCACCAGCACACTAATGTGTTTTTACACTAGGTTGTAAATGACTGTACTTCTCTACAACCAATCTTTTTTCTTTCCTTCCTTCCTTCTTTCCTTTCTTCCTTTTTTCCTTCTTCCCTTCTTCCCTTCTTCCCTCCCTCCGTCCCTCCCTCCCTCCCTCCCTCCCTCCCT
>PVIU01013934.1:0-53915 GCA_004026605.1 Ondatra zibethicus | reverse complement strand
GGACAGGGTCCAGATGAATCCGCGGAAGCTGGTTGGGCGAGGATCCCGGTCCCAAAAGCAGGCCTACTGAGGGTTGCCAGCTCCTCTCTGCTCGGCTCCGTGGGACAAAGGAGGCCCCCTAGCAGGGGACTCGCCCTTCCCCCAAGGCCTCAGCCCGGGTGGGCCGAGCTCAGGTGCAGCCGGGACAGGGTCCAGATCTTCCAGAGGTATCTTTAGCCCTGATTTCAAGCTCTACTACAGAGCTATAGTAATAAAAACAGTTTGGCATTGCAATAAAAACAAACAGGTGATTGAATGGAATCAAACTGAAAATCCAGTTATAAATCCACATAGTGCAAATTAATCCATATCTATCACTCTGCACAAAACTCAAGTCCAAGCGGATAAAAGACCTCAACATAAATCCAGATACACTGAAATTGATATAAGGGAAAGTGGGGAATAACCTTAAAGATATTGGCACAGGAGACAAATTTCTGAATAGAACACCAATAGCACAGACACCAAGATCAACAATTAATAAATGGGACCTCATGCAACTGAAAAGCTCCTGTTAGGCAAAGAGTGTCATCAATAGGACAAAATGGCAGCCTACAGAGTAGGAAAACACCTTCACTAACCCTACATTGGACAAAGGGCTGTTTAACAAAATATATAAAGAACTCAATAAACTAAACAGCAAATAATAATAATAATAATCCAATTAAAATTGTATACTGATCTAAACAGAGAATTCTCATAAGAAGAATCTCAAATGGCCAAGAACTTAAAGAATTGTTCAATATCCTTAATCATCAGGGAAATGGAAATCAAATGACTCTGAGATTCCATCTTACACATGTCAGAATGACTAACATCAAAAACACAAGTGACAGCTCATGCTAGAGAGGTGGTGGAGCAAGGGGAACTCACTTCTATTGCTGGTGGGAGTGAAAACTTGTACAGCCACCTTGGAAATCCATATGGATCAATATGGTGGTTTCTCAGAAAATTGGGAATTGATGTATATCAAGACCAAGCTATACCATTCCTGGGCATACACCCAAAGGATACTCAATCACACCACAAAGACGCTTGCTCAACTATGTTCATAGCAGATTTATTTATAACAGCCAGAACCTGGAAATAACCTAAATGTCCTTCAAATAGAGAATAGATAATGAAAATGTGATACATTAACACAAAGGAGTATTATTCAGCTGATAAAAACAATGAAATCATGAAATTTGCAGCCAAATGGATGGAACTAGAAAAAATCATCTTGAGTAAGGTAATGCAGACCCAGAAGGACAAACATAGTATTTATTCACTTAAAAGAAGGTATTAGTCATAAAGTAAAGGGTAACCATGCCACAATCCAGAGACTCTAGGTCACAAGGAGTACTCGAGGGAGAAAGCTTGGATCTCCCCGGGAAGAGGAAATGAAAAAGATCTTGTGGATGATCTGGGGGTGAGTGGGAATGGGAATATGAGGGATCAGGTGGAGGAGGGATAGAGAGGGAAAGTAATGAAAGAGACATTTCAGGGTCAGGTAGAAATCTGGTGCCAGGAAAACTTCCAGGAAATTATAAAGATGACCCCAGCTAAGACTCCAAGCAACAGATGATACCTAGTCTGAACTGGCCATCTCCTGTGACCAGGCAAGATTTCCAGTGTAGGGATTGGGACACCAGTTCACCCACACAACCTTCAATGTACAGTCTGTCCTCCCTATGGCATATGCTGGATTAAGGGTGACAGAGAGATTGTAGGAGTGACCAACAAAAGTCAGGTCCAGCATAAGACCCATGCCACCAGAGTGAGTCCAAACCTGATACTACCCAAATGTCAGGATACAGAGGCTGGATGGCCCAGAGGCCTAGAATATAACCAAACAGGATTGAAGAAAAAATGTCAAAGTAGCGATGCCTAATGATATTCTGCTATACTCATAGATTGGTGTCTATCCCTATCGTCATCAGAAAGGTTTCATCCAGTAACTGATGAAAACAGATATAGAGACCCACAGTCAAACATTTGCTAGCCCAAACTTTGGAAATCATGCTAAAAAGAGGGATGAAGGGTTGTATGAGCCAGAGAGATCAAAGACATCACAAGAAAACCAACAGAAGCAACTACCTGTGCTGTGCAAACTCCTTCAGCCAATAGCTTATAAGATACCAACCCGCTTGGATGTGGTCTCTTATACTATAAATGCAGATGTAAAAGTTGCACAGTCTCACTCCCTCTTGGCTGCTGGATTCAGTTCTTGTTCCCCACTTGTGCAGATGACTATGATCTGTGATTCTACTCCTAAATAAAGAACCCTTTATAATACTCAGTTCTTAATTAGTGTGGGACTACTCTATCATATCCATCTACATCTGGTACCGCACATGGTTCCCGACTACACACTTACCAGAACTGGCCCAAAAGGTCCACGACCCAGAAGGTCTCCCACCCCCACCCAAATGGCTTGATTTCACCTACTAAGCAGTTTTCTACCAAAACCCTGCTGCAGCAGAGCTATCCCTTTGGTGGGCCTGTTGTGCGGTAACTTGGCAAATTCCTGGGTTCATGCACCACTCTCCCTGCTGCATGGTGACTTGCACAGCTTCCAGTTCATGTTTGCAACTCATGAGCTTTGGGGTTCGTTGATATTGTGGTCACCAAGAGACTCTCTCCATGTACTGAATTGATTCATTGCTCTTAATTTGTTATCATATTTGTCAGTATTTAAGCAGGCACCTATGTGGAACCAAGTGGGACTGTTCATGCCACCACCAGTGGCATCTCTCTGTCAAGCAGCCACAACCTGATGGCCAATGAAGATTATTACACCTACAAAAATTTAATACAATCTCATAACAAAGGTAAGCTTATTTGATTTATAAATAAATAAATTTGAAGGTTGTATAACTGCAGACAATACCACCATCCAGAAATATAATAACCTTTTCACTTATACTATGGATGGTATTCTGCGAGGCTTATATGGGTTTTCTGATATATCCATTTAGTGGATATTGGGACTTAGCTTTGTTTTTTATATTATATCCTTAAGGAAAAGGTTTGATAATAGAGCCAAGAATGAGGCACGTTTAGAAATGATAAAGTCTTTAGAGACTAATAATGAACAGGTAGCTGACAGGATTAATACTATTGAAAATCAAAAGTTAGCTGAAAAAATTAGTGCCATTGAAAAAGATAACATTAATTTGACAGACAAAATTCAATCCATGTTCAAAAAGTACAGAGAAATTATTTAAAAGAATTAATACTGTTAAATTTGACAATCAAAATCTGTTAAAAAGTTATGATAAGTTGGCAGACAGAGTATCTCTCCAGGAAGGCCATCCTCATGCCATTCAAATAATATCCAAGGATGCAAAGTTATCCTTAATGGAAATTTTTCATACTTTGGAATCATATGTACATAATGAGTACCAGAGATTATGTGAGTCAATGAAATCATTAGAAATTTTCACATGTCAAGAAATTCAGGCTTTATAAAAGACAGTGTTTAAAAAGATTTGAAACAATTGAAGAAATTATCAGAACTGATGAGCGGGGATAGAAGGTACAAGGACAGGATTTACCATCACCAGTACCTGTCAGATTCAGAGGTGACTTAGCAAGGGTTTTAGCTACTCACCCCACAATCACCTCTGACAAACCATCAAGTACTAAATGCCCAAAAAGGATCCAAAGAATGTGTATACCTACAGGTATGAATGATCTAAAAGAAATTAAGCAAGCAGTAGTATCTTATGGCTTGTATTCACCATTTGTTAAGGAGATGGTAAAGACATGGACATCCAGTAATAAGGTTACCCCACATGATTTGCTTCAATTAGTTTCAATGATTCTGGAAAATGGACCATAACTACTGTGGAAATGCTACTAGCAAGAAGAGGCAAAAATTTTAGAACAACAGGGAAGAACAAAAGGACTTGAGGTTTCCCAAGATCAAACTCTTGGTGAGGGTACTTATACTAACCCAAAGGATCAAGCTCTTTATGATAAACATATCTTGTCCCTATGCCACACAGCAACCTTAAATGCTTGGGACAGAATTCAAGAACTAAGAAAAATGGATGTAACAGACCCAGAAACTAGACTAATACTTATTTTGAAAATGCCAACTTAGAAAGCAAAAAGATACTTGGACCTTTAAAGGTTATATCAGTACCAATGGATGAATGAATCCTAAAAACAATGAGCACTGAGACATTTGACTATAATACTGAGGGGGTAGGAGAAGCAATTCCAAAGGTATGAAGTGACATCAAAATGCCAAATGTTTTAATTGTGGTAGAACAGGACATCTGAGAAGGGATTGTAGACAAGGCATCCCTAGGGATGATGTCTCCTCTGGGAATGACAAAAATAGAAGGTCTCTATCTTCTGGATTATGTAGAAGATGTGGCAAAGGCCAACACTGGATCAATGAATTTGGATTAACAAAAGACAAACAAGACAACCTGATACCATCAGGAAACTCCTTGGGGGCCCTCCCACAGGCCCCCAAGTCAAATGTAGTCAGCCATTCCCAGTCACTGTGAAGGACATGGCTCACCAGGAAAATTTTTAAAAAGCCAATGCCTGCTGTAAAAAACCATAATGTTATGGATGATGGAATAAAAATGGAGGATGAATCAAAAATTCTAATAGGAAATAGGAAATGTATATTTTGGCAGACTTCTATAAATGATCAATGGCCAAAGTTAAGAGTGCATATAAATAACATTATAATTGAGGGATTCCTGGACACAGGTGAAGGTGTGACTATCATTCTATCATTGCTCCAAAATCTTGGGACCTGAGTTGATCTTTTTAAGAGGTAAATATTCAATTCCTTGGAATTGGAACCCTATCTTAGGTGAAACAAAGCACGAGATGGGTTGTATACATAGGGCCAGAAGGACAAAGAAGAAGGTTGAGGCCATATATGGCTTACATCACAGTGAATTTATGGGGTAATGGCCTGCTTTAGCAAAAGAATACCAGATTAACATTCCTGAATAAACTTAAGTTTCTGGGAAGGATATTATAAGGTGCTATTTAAAAAAAAAGATCACCAGCCATTCTGGCTGTATAAGAACACAAAGCAACTAGCAAACCTTCAGAGATACCAATAGCCCTACCTTTAAAGTGGTTAACTGAGAAACCAGTATTTGTTAAAAAAAAAATGGCCTTTAACAGGAGAGAAACTGCAGACTTTAGAACAGCTGGTACAGGAGCAAATAGATGCTCACCATATTAAAGAATCAACCAACCCTTGGAATTCTCCTGTTTGTTGTTTAAAATAAATCTGGAAAATGGAGAATGGTGACAGATCTAAGAGCTGTCAAGAAGGTAATTCAACCTATGGGCCTTCTACAATCTGGAATGCCTTTGCCTTCCCTATTGCCTAAAGGATGGCTTCTTATAGTTATTGATTTAAAAGATTGTTTCTTTACTATACCTTAACAAGAAAATGACAGACAAAAATTTGTCTTCACAATTCTCAGCCTACTAGAAAATGTCAGCACATTGTCCTCTCAAAGGGAATGCTCAATAGCCCTACCCAGTGTCAATACTTTGTAAATCAGCCATTGGAAATAATATGTAAACAATTTCCTAAATCTATAATTTACCATTACATGGATGATATTTTGCCATCTGATTCAAATGCAGATACCTTAGAAAGAATATTTAAGAAATAAAGAAAGTTTTGCCTAAATGGGAATTAAAAATTGCTCCTGAAAAAAATACAAAGAAGAGAGTCTATCAGTTACCTAGGTTATAAAATAGGTTTACAGAAATTTGGAACCAAAAAGGCACAAATTAGAAGTGACCAATTGAACCACACCATTGACACCTATGCAGGATTTAAATGGGCAACTGCTTTGAGTTCTGAAAAGGGGGATTCAGTAATCACACATTTACTAGACATTATGGCCATCATGGGTATGCCCATAGACATAAAGACAGATAATTGTCCAGCATATGTCTCTAAGAAAATGAAACAGTTTTTTTTTCTTTTTTGCTTATATAAAATGTATTACAAGTATACCAAACAATCCTACAGGTCAGGCAGTTATAGAAAGATCAAATTGAACTATAAAGAATATGTTAAACAAACAAGAAGGGATAGAAAATACCCCCAGAAATAGATTGCATAATGCTTTATTAAGCTTGAATTTAATTAACACTAATGAGAAAGGAACAATGGCAGCAGAGAGACTTTGGATAATAGAAAAAACTTCTGAATTAAATCAGCTGGTATATTTCAAGGATGTGTTGATCTCACAATGAAAGCCAGGAGATGTACTATGTTGGGGAAGGGGTTTCACTCTTGTTTCTACAGGAGAAGAAAAGCTATGGATACCATTAAAATTAATAAAGATTGTGTTTGAAAAAGAGAAATCTCTTTTTTTAATTTTATTGATTTTATTGAGCTCTACATTTTTTCTTTGCTCCCCTCCCTGCTTCTTCCCTCCCCTTCAACCCTCTCCCAAGGTCCCTGTGCTCCCAATTTACTCAGGAGATCTTGACTTTTTCTACTTCCCATGTAGATTAGATCTATGTATGTCTCTCTTAGGGTCCTCATTGTTGTCTAGGTTCTCTGGCATTGTGATTTGTAGGGAAAAAGAGAAATCTCTTAAGACAGAGAAATGACAGCTCATCCACAGAGGAGACAATCATACAGGTGGTAAGAAAAACCTCATGAGGGTTGGGGCAGGGTTCTGTTCTTGTCTTTGTAGGAAAATACCCATCTTCAAAAAGTCAAGAGACCTCGGACATTTAGATGCCTAAAGAAGAAGAGATAGCTATCCAGAAAGGAAAGAATCACCAAGTGTTACAGGAGGAGCGGGCTGCTTGCCAATCTGTTGTAGGAGAGAGCAGGCTGTGTCCCACTGCCCAGCTAGCTTACACCCGAAATAACCACACAAAAACTGTATTAATTAAATTACTGCCTGGCTGTTAGCTCTAGCCTCTTATTGGCTAACTCTCACAGCTTGATCTAACCCATTTCTATTAATTTGTGTTCACCACGAGGTCGTGGTTTACCAGGAAAGATTCTAACCAGCATCAGTCTCAGGCAGGAGCTTCATGGCCTCTGCCACACTGCCTTCTTCCCAGCATTCAGTTCAGTCTACTCCACCTAATTTCTGCCCTATCAAAAGGCCAAGGCAGTTTCTTTATTCAACCAATGAAAGCAACACATAGACAGAAGAACCTCCTACATCAACCAAGCACAGAGAAATCTGACTTATGATGCTGTATCATCTGCAAGCTAAAAATTCATCACCTGAACATGTATATATCTGTACTTAAAAATTAAAGCTGACATTGGAGTTGAACAAAGGCTATCCTTCTCTAAATCACAGCATGTTGGTTTTTAATTAATTAATTAATTTTACCAAGCGTGTTGTTAAAAGAAAAATTCAGAATTTCTGTTTCATAACAGGAGCCATCTTTTATGGGACAGAAAGAAGAAATAATTTAGGAAAAAGTTTACTTCTCTTCATACCTATTTTTGTCTCTATTGTACCTTTCATTGAATATATATCTATATGAATAGTGTTTAAGTTTTCCACAATGAACAATACATTTTCCTGTAGTAAGCTTTGAAGTTTCCAGGAAGAATACTGGGCCCCACAACAACAATTTCACCTGGCTGATATGACATCATTATGCTGATAGCACTACTTTAAGAACAATTTTGGGTACCAGCTGCTCAAAATGATTGCAACTTGGTTAGCTGAAATGGTGTACATTTTTACAATGTTCTGACCAGACCTTCAAATAAATATTTCAGAAAACCCCTACCAAATATTCAGAGGCTATTTACAATTATACCAGACAGCAATATTGAAACGTAAACACCATTTTAGTTTTACAGAATCTCATAGAAAGAACATTGACCCCATGAGAGCTGGAAGTAATTCTAGAAGACAATGTCCCCTCTCCCAACATAGTTTGTCCTCAGGGTTAGGGACATCAATTAGGGGTTGATTATAACTGGTATAAAGTTGGGGTTGGGGTAAAAATTATGTAGGCTTGGGGATCTTCTTTGAAAAAAAGGGAAATTGGATGGGATAATAGGTAGATTAGTGTGAGCTTACTCACACTTATAATAATAGTAATAGAGTGAATACTCGTAAGCTATTATTTATAGACAATTTACATTGGTATAGATTCTTATATATTGATACAAATTTAAATTATGTTTTATATAGAATATGCTCCTATTTCTGTTTACAATAGTTGTGCAACTATGCAAAGTTATTTTGTCATATTGCATGCATACAAATTTTTATCTCTGCTTAAGACATTTTGTATATTGATACAATTTTAAGATATATTTGTTATATTGCACTATACATTTCTACCTCTGATCAAGATACTGGTACATTTTGAGATTATTGCCCTCATTTGCTGCACAGTTGCTTAAAGAGTTTTAATATTCTAATATGAGGTCTTATTCTTTAAACTACATAGGTACTAAGAATTATAGGTCAATAGTCATACATGATTGTCAAACTTACAGTTAGACTAATCAGTTTCCTTAGATACATAGAAATTATAGTCCACAATAGGTAATTCTCAACCACTTCAAAGAACTGTAGAATATGGCATTTAAATAATCCATTAAAATAGGGTTCTGTTGATGTGAGACATGATTGCTCCTGGCAGCACCCATCTATTTCCAAGAGACACTCCACTTGGAACTTGTTTTCTTCTTGGCAAAACTGGCCTTTGGGTAAAGAACTGCCCATTCCTTGACCACTGACAAAATGCATTGTGTCTGGACAGGACAAGCACAATACAACAACAAAAAACTGCCAAACCTTGCCAAGATAGGGTAAGACAGTTTTGAAATTTTTCCTGCCTCTGAAAATGGTCTGTCAATTACTCTAGGCCTTAGTCAAAGTAGGTTGCTCCAACATTGCAAAGAGACTTTGGGTGATTGCCCAGGTAGCCAGTTGTCTGTCATTTATTGCACATTTTGGAAGTTGATTGTGCTTCCTGTTTTTTTAAGTACTATTATTTTCCTTCTCAGGTCTTTGATAGGGCTGAAGCCTAGATAGTCACAGTTACTTTCCTCTCATGACTTAGCCAAGCCATTTTTAATACAAGACTTAGACTTCTTAGGATAGGATACTATTGAAACATTTAGCATACGTTTCTTACTTGATATTGTTTATACTGATTGCATCCCTAAATTTTGTACTTGATATTTGTTCTTATTGTACATGGCTTTGTATTAGGCTTAGAACCCTCTTATTTAGACAAAAGGGAGAAGTGTTGTGGGAACTCCTTCAGTCAATAGCCTGTAAGATAACAGCCCACTTGGGCATGGTGTCTTATACTATATATGCAAACGTAAAGCTTATGCATTCTCTCAGCTGCTGAATATGGTTCATTTTCCCTGCTCATGCTGAGGACTGTGATCTGTGAGTCTATCCCTAAATAAAGAACTCTTTATTTTATTTAATTCTGAGCTAGTGCGGGACTACTCCATCTACACACCAGGCTCATAAGAGCTCACAGAGACTGAGCCAACAACCTGTGAGACTGCATGAAACTGACCTAGGTCCTCTGCATAAATGTAAAGACAGTTGTGTACCTTGTTATACTTGTGGGACTCCTACCAATGGGAGCAGGGGCTGTCCCTTATGCTTGGCTGTCTTTTGGGAACTTAGTTCTCTTATTGAGTTGCCTTGCCCAGACTTAATACAGGGGAGGTGCTTAGTCTTACTGCTACTTGATAGGCCATGTTTTGTTGATACCCATGGGAGGCCTGTTCTTTCTAAACAGAAACAGAGGAGGAGTGGACTGAGGAGGAGGGGAGCAGAGGAAAGGGAAGGAGAGGGAAGACGGAGAAATTGGTGGGAATGTAAAATAAATAAAAATAAATTTTTTAAATGGAAAGAGAGAAAGAGAGAGAGAGAATGCTGCTGGACAGAAATGCCACTTTGACTACTAACACATTCTTCTCTATTTCATGGGACTATATTGTCCTAATTTTAGCCAAAGCCATGAAAAACCACTCACTTGGGAATAACAATAATGGAGTAGCTGACCAACCATTGTATAGCCAAATGAATTGTAAAAATGTGTTGTGAGAAAGAGAATTACCCAGGCTGGGAGTATAATTCAAGCCAGGGCAGCTGCTCAGCATCAGAAAACTTCAGGTCCCTTGGAGAGAGAGAGAGAGAGAGAGAGAGAGAGAGAGAGAGAGAGAGAGAGAGAGAGAGAGAGAAAGCAATGGATTGAGAGCATACAAATATAAAAATTAGGTAAATATAGTTGAAAATATTTTCTGGTTGTAAATCCAGTGGATAAACAAACTACTTTGCTTTTTTACTTATTCTTGCTAGTTAGTTCTTAAAGTTTGAACAAGATGAACAATATTAATTTTCTCTTCCTCTGGTCTTTCTGATGATTTCCACATTTGGAATTTTTATACTAAAGAGACATTTTGCATAATGTTTTTCTAAAGTTAAAATATAAATCAAATGTCATAATTTTTCAATTGTCATATTAAAAGTGTTACTTCTAAATTTTCCCTTCATAAAGTTTCTTTTGTCAAAGAGCTTTTATCATATTTTTCAAATAAATAATGAAATAATGAGATTTGGAAAATTTGCTTCAGAACTATCCAGCATTGAGATAAATGGTAATGCTGGGGACACAAAACAAGATTGAACATGGGATTTCAATTTTAAAAGCTTAATGATAAGTGCATGGGAGTTCATTACATCATGCTTTCTTCATACATATATGTATATATACACATATATATGTATATGTGTGTGTCTTCATGTGTATATAAACAGATATCATAAATATGGTATATATATACTTATGAATACATATCAGTGGTATACAATAAAAATCAGAAATCAAGGAGTAAAATCACAATGTTAAATTTATGAGTTTTGACCAAAACTAGACCCCAACAATAAGTCAGATAGGAAGATAACACAAGATTTTATTAAAGAACTCAGGGCAAGTGTCAGGATACTTCCAGTAATTTCAATTTCTCCAGTAGAGCATTCTAAAGTACAGGAATTCAAGCTTTTCTGCCCTCCTCTGTCATGAGCGTGAAGGCTGCTGGGGTGTCGGTCACCCTAAGGGTGCAGCATCATGTGTCAGTCAGAGCTGAGTGGTGCTGGCTCTTTTGTAGTGTTCTCTGAGGCCTTGTCAACCCACAGCTGCACTTTTTAGAAGAATTTCAAACCCAACCCCAGTGGCAGCACTCCTTAATAATTTAATAATGCAGTATAAAAAGAAGGGAGCAAAGAGATATGCTTTTTCCCCTTCTTCTGGATATGCAGCTTATTGTTATGCAAACTATTCCCCCTCTTTTTACAGTCATCTTTTATTTTCATTCTACAATTATGCATTTTATGTATTAATAGTGTAAGGAGCCTTGCTGGCTAGTTGTTTCCAGTGATATACACACACATAAGCCATTGTCTCTCCCTCTACAGCATTTGTAATCATGATAGAGTTAGAGGTAGGATACAAAAAGTGGATATAAGTGAAAATCACATGACCCCAAAGATATCCCCTATGAAGGAGCTCAGTGGGGAGAAGGAATTCTGATTAAGGAGGGGATTGCAAAAGCCTCACTGGCAGAGGGGTTTTTTTCTGTGCAAAGACTAAACTATAGACATCTAGTGTAGCAAAAGGAGGAGAAGGGAGTGAGACAACTGCTCTCCCATCCCTGCTTGGGTTTATTTTTTCTGTTTTGCTTGACTGACCACTTTGCATCATTTTGTTGTTGGATTCCAAGATTCAGGCATGTTAGACAAGTCCTGTAGCACTGAGATAAACCCCTAATCCCTGTGATATCACCAAGCCTCCATAATCTTGTGGAAAAACCATTCATACCTGTTATAAAGAATTAAAAGTACATTTTTTGGGGGGGGGTCTGGGTTATCTCACTCAGAATAGTGTTTTCTATTTCCATCCATTTGCATGCAAAATTCAAGATGTCATTGTTTTAACCACTGAGTAGTGTTCTAATGTGTATATATTCCACACTTTTTTTATCCATTCTTCCATTGAGGGGAATCTAGGTTGTTTCCAGGTTCTGGCTATTACAAGTAATGCTGCTATGAACATAGTTGAACAAATGCTTTTATAGTATGATTGGGCATCTCTTGAGTATATTCCCAAGAGTGGTATTGCTGGATCTTGAGGTAGGTTGACTCCCAATTTCCTGAGAAACCACCACACTGATTCCCAAAGTGGTTGCACAAGTTTGCATTCCCACCAGCAATGGATGAGTGTTCCCCTTACTCCACATCCTCTCCAGCATAGGTTATCATTGGTGTTTTTGATTTTAGCCATTCTGAACGGTGTAAGATGGTATCTCAAAGTTGTTTTGATTTGCATTTCCCTGATCGCTAAGGAAGCTGAACATGACCTTAAGTATCTTTGGCCATTTGAACTTCTTCTGTTGAGAATTCTCTGTTCAGTTCAGTACCCCATTTTTAATTGGGTTATTTAGAATTTTAATATCTAGTTTCTTGAGTTCTTTTTTTGGGGGGGATCAGACCTCTGTCTGATGTGGAGTTGGTGAAGATAGTGGACTCTAGCCATAAACAAAGGACATTGAGCCTATAGTTCACGAGCCTAGAGAAGCCAAATAATAAGGTGAACCCAAAGAAAAACATATATAGATCCTCCTGGAAATTAGAAGCAGACAAGATTGCTGGGCAAAAGTTGGGAGCATGAGGGTTGGGGTAGGGTGGGGGAAAGGGGAGGGGGGAGAGAGAAGGGAGAAGGGAAGGATTGGGGAGAGATTGGGGGAGTGGGAGGGTTGAGATAGAGGAAGGGAGGATATAGGAACAGGGAAAAAGATATCTTAAGGGAGCCATTTTAGGGTTGGCAAAAGACTTGGCTCTAGAGGGGATCCCAGGTGTCCACGGGGATTTCCCCAGCTAGGTCCTTGGGCAGCAGAGGAGAGGGTGCCTGAACTGGCCTTGTCCCATAGTCACACTGATGAATATCTTGAATATCACCAAAGAACCTTCATCTGGCAATGGATGGAGATAGAGACAGAGACCCACATCAGAGCACTGGAATGAGCTCCCAAGGTCCAGTTGAAGAGCAGAAGGAGGGAGAAGATGAGCAAGGAAGTAGGGACCAAGAGGGGTTGGTCCACCCACTGAGACAGTGTGCCTGATCTAATGGGAGCTCACCAAATCCAGCTGGACCAGGACTGAAGGAGCATGTGATCAAACCAGACTCTCTGAATGTGTCTGACAATGGGAGTTGACTGAGAAGCCATTGGTAATGGCACTGGGACTTGTTTCTACTGCATGTACTGGCTTTTTGGGATCCTAGTCTGTATGGATGCACACCTTCCTAGGCCTGGATGGAGGGGGGGGGCCTTGGACTTCCCACAGGGCATGGTACCCTGCCCTCTCTTAGGACTGGAGAGGGAGGGAGGAGGGTGAGTGGAGGAGCAGGAGGGGAATGGAAGGAGGGGAGGAAGTGGAAATTTTGAATGGAAAAATAAAAAAAAATATATTAGAAAAAAAGTACATATTAACCTCTCAACGCAATTCCTGAAACTTGCATCACATAATTATTTGAATTTTATTTATTGGTTATAGGAAGCTACAAGATTAAAATATATAAATAAGAATTAAAGACAGAGGGTAGCGATCTAGAGCATCAGACTATGAGATGTAGACTTCATTCTGCTGGTGTCCTATGACTTTCAGCAAAGGAGGTCACAGTAAAAGTTCTGAAAATATTCTGCCCATTATGCAAACTGGTTGAAAGCAGAGATTTGATTTAGGGAAATGCATTAGGAAATTACTGCGATAGTCTGAGCACAAAACTAGAGTTATAGCAAGAGATGGATTTGCCATGAGCTAATGATACTTGCAGGGTCCCATGCCAAGGTCTCAGGAAGACCCCAGGAAAACCCTCACAGCATCATGTGGTTTGCTTGCTGTGACAAAATTCCTAAGAGAAATGATTTAGAGCAAAATAGATGGATCTTGTTTCAGATGGTCAGTTGACTGTTATTTCTAGATCCATGTATAAAAGGCCATATGGTATGGTAGATGGGCATGGAGAGAGATACAGTTCATTTTATGACAGCCATGAATCAGAGAGACAGAAACAAGGACTCTGGGACAAGATATAGCCTTCAAAAGCACACCTTCAGTGACCTGTTTCTTGGAACCAAGTTCCATCCCCTACTAGCCCATTCCACCATAAATTCATCAGCAGATTAATCAATTAATGAAGGTAGCTCTATCATGAGCCAATGACCTCAAAAAAAGCCCATCAGCATACGGGAAGGTGAGAATATTTATAGGTTCAATTTACAGCAGGTTTGATCAGATTTGAAAAGTAAGATGATAATTGCGTAGGGGCACTGTCCCTTCCCCGTCTGCATTCCTTCTTGTGCTCTGCTGCAGAAGTGGGCACTCTAGAGATCTTACAAGAGGAAAAGTGAGCTGGAGAGAAATTTATCTGGGGTTTAGTAAGGTTTGCTTATGCAGATTTTCGGTCTAATACCTGTATAGTTAAATCATTATCATCTCTATCAGTAACCTCACATCTTAGTTCGTGAGCAGCAACATGACATCTGCCTGACTCCGCCTTCTTTCTCCTGGCATTCAGTTTAGTTTTCCCACCTAGCTATATTCTGTCCTACCATAGGCCAATAAAACATATTCACAGCATACATAGGGGAATACCACATCATCTCCCCCTTTATATGTATAAATAAAAAGGAAGGTTTTAACTTTTACATAGTAAAATTACATATAACAAAACAGGTATCAAGCAAGAAACACATGCTAAATATCAAGTCTAAGGTAATTTGCAAATAACAGATTATCTCAATAGCTGTCCTATTCTGAGGAGTCTAAGTCTTATACTAAAATGTTTTAACTAAGTTATGAGAAGTAGCTATGACAATATAGTCTAATGATGTGGGATTCCCCTCTGTATGCTATGAATATATTTTATTACCATTGATTAATAAAGAAGCTGCTTTGGCCTATAGCAGGGAAGAATATAACTAGGCAGGAAAACTAAACCGAATGCAGGGAAAAAGGAAGTGGAGTCAGGGAGATGCCATGTAGCCACCCAAGAAGCAATATGTGAGGTAACAAACCAGAAGCCAATTTAAGATGTAAGGGTTAGTTAATAAGAAGCCTGAGCTAATAGGCCAAAGAGCATATAATTAATATTAAGCCTAAGAGTGATTATTTTATAAGTGACTTTGAAAACAGGTGGGTGAAGAAAACCTGGTCCATGGGAACCAGCAGGTCATAGGATATTTGTAATATATATACAATAGAATTAATGTAGCCACAAATTTATCTGCATAGAAACACTTTAACCTGATTATGATCACCCACACCTGTAATTTAAGTGCTTAAGGTACTGAAGCAGGAGTGCCATGAGTTCAAGGCCAATATAGAAGGAGGAGGACGAGGGGAAGGAAAAGAGGAGGAGGAGGAGAGAAGATAAGAAGGACAAAAAAGAGGAAGAGGAGGAGGAGGAGAAGAAAGAGGAAGAAGAGGAGGAAGAGGAGGAGGAGAAGGAGGAAGAAGAGGAGGAGAAGGAGGAAGAGGAGGAGGAGAAGGAGGAACAGGAGGAGGAGAAAGAGGAAGAGGAGGAGAAAGAGGAAGAGGAGGACAAGAAAGAGGAAGAGGAGGAGGAGAAAGAGGAAGAGGAGGAGGAGAAAGAGGAAGAGGAGGAGGAGAAAGAGGAGAAGGAGGAAGAGGAGAAGTAGGAGAAAGAGGAAGAGGAGGAGGAGAGAAAGGAAGAGAAGGAGGAGAAAGAGGAAGAGGAGGAGAAGGAGGAAGAGGAGGAGGAGGAGAAAGAGGAAGAGGAGGAGAAGAAAGAAGAAGAAGAAGAGAAGGAGGAGGAGGAAGAGGAGGAGAAATAGTCTTTTTTAAAAATACTGCTTTGCCCTAATGCCGCCTTATGTGAAGATGTGGGCCATCTGGACATGTCATGCTAAGGCCCAAAGGTAGTTAAGAGGTAGGAGAGAAATGGTTTTTGAAATTTATGGAACTAGAGTAAATTTCCAAAACTCCTTTATCAGATGTATCAAACTGAAGAAGAGGATCCAGTTTTCATTGAATCAGGCCAGAGATTCTGTCCAGAATTTATTTAACAATGCACCACACACATTATAACTACAATATCCCATTGTAAAAGATAAACATATCCTATTTTGTTTCTTTTTGCCTTCAAGTTATAAAAAATAAAATTCACCAGAATATCTAGATTTACGGAACACAAGTTTTTAGTCCCATCTTACGGTATGTCTAAAGAGGTTTATTTATGGGAAAAATTGAGAACAATTTACATGACATTACCAATAATGAGTTTTGATGTTACTAGTGACTTTTCTAATCTATTAATGTTTTTGAAAATGTCAGTTCACCAAGTTGGATCAGAGAGTGAGTTGATTGTCTTTCTAATCTCTCTATAGAAAATATTACATAATATTTGGCTTACAAAGACATCAATAACTATGTAAGCAAAAACCATGCTGCTGTATATTGGACAGTGAAGTAATAAAGCCACGGTAATTTTTTGGTATTTCTAACATTTGTGGTACTTGGCAGCTGTCATTCCTTTTTCCCAGTCCAAATAAAAGTCAATTCCCATAGCTAATTTTGTGCATGTAATTCTTTATTTCTTTCCAAAAAAAAGGTCCCCTAAACCTGGATCTACTCCTTGCCTATCATGGATAGTGTAAAGCAAAGACACAGATGCTCAGAAGGGTCATGGGCATTAAGCAGGAATTAAGAAGGGGGTTGAGGTTTGACCAAGGAAAATGAAAGGAAGAGTTTGATCTTAGACTAGGGGGAGGCGTGATACAGTGAAGCAGAAATGGCAAGCAGAGTGTCTAAGCTTGAGCAATAAAGACTACATTAAGGACAGTTGAAGATAGTTTCTTCGCTGAAAAGATCATCTTAGCTGCAGCCAGCCTTAGTACCCTTTGTCTTCCCCACATGATCTCAATATGTGCTATGATTTGAATCTGGGTGGTATGATGGTTAATACTGCCAACTGAAGATAAGCCTCTGAGCGTATATGTGAGGGAGTTTCAGATTGTGTTAACTGAAGGACAAAAACATCATCCTAAATATGGGTGACATCATTCCATGGGCTTGGATTTTAAAATGCATAAAAGGGAGAAAGCAAACTGAGCTCCATCATTCCTCTCCCTGTTCTGAGGACAGGTGTGATTACACACTCCTGTAGCATGCCTTCTCCACCCTCAAGCTGTAAGCCAAAATAAAGCCTCCTTGTGACGTCTTTGGGGGTTGTTTAGCCAGAGCAATGAGGAGAGTGCTGAGTACAGAGTTTCCAAAGGTTGCTGCATCCACGTGCGAACGACATGGTATCCTTTGCCTGCTATTAGGGAGTACTGTGGACACTTAGGAGGTGGGCATTTGTAGCTGGTCCTTGGGTTACTGGGGTCATGGTCTTGAAGGGAACTGGGCTACACTGAGCTGGTTTTCTTGTAAGCACTTGGTGTAGACATTCGTATTGTGAGTGATCCAGTCAAGGAATGGCCCTTGCCAAGCCTGTGCTACACCATTGCAATTCAGACCTGGAAAATGGAGATAAATTATTTTTCTTTATAAAGTTAATCAGTTCAGATATTTTGCTACAGTAACATGAATACAGCACACCATAGTATTTCTAAACCACAAATACATCATTTTATGAGCTGTTCTTAAGTAAAACATGAACAACCTTCCCTGGCAGATAGAAACGGAGTGAGAGAAAAGCAGGTTTATTTCTTTAATGCACAGCTAGCTCTCTGCTCATCATTTAGTTCCCTACTAACATGCACTCTCTTTGCAGAGATCCACTTTCCACTTCTGGGTCATATGCCCTCATAATCAATGTCCTTTCTTGGAGCACTTACGTCCCTGGAGGAACCACATCTGTAGTCTTCATTCACTTGATGCTTCAGTGTTTAATGTTGGCTCTCAGTCTCTACTTGTTGAATAATAAGATCACTCAGTCAACATTCATAAAATCCACCAAGGGAATAGAGTGGGGTGAACCCTCCTGAGACCACCTGCCTCTTAAAGGTAAGCTCTGTTCAGGCTGAGGAAGTCGCTGTGTCCAGCTCTGCTCCTTCATCTCCTCAGTTATTGTCTGCAGAGGCACCGCTATCCCAAAGTATGTTTTCTTTTGCACATATATGATACTTAGCTTTAACTATTTCAAGGTTTATAGAAGTGTAAGTGTAAGGTGAGGATTTAGCAACTTGCACTTTCAATGACACACAGTATTTCTAAGCTTTGTCTGTGTTAATGGTAGTTTATCTATTTTCATTATTATGGTAGTTTATCTATTTTCATTATTATGTGATCTTATGTTGAATAAACTTACCATGATTCATTTATTGATTTTATTCCCACTCCTTTTCGAGATACCCAAATCCCTGGGTTATTTCCATAATCTTGATGACAAATTTTATATTTCAAAGAGAGTGCAGTCATACTTCCTCACAGCATGAGCTCTTCTTTATGTTCTGGGAAGTGATGCTTAATCTCTTTCTACTTGAATCAGATGCGTCTGTACCCACTTCAGCCAACAGAGCATGATGGGAGGGCAGAGTGAGTCCTGAGACTGGGCTCGGCATCTTCTCTGGTATTGCTTTTCATCCTGTCCACCATTCTGCCTTCCGTGTAAAATCCCGAACTCCCTTGGGGCCATGCTATGGAAAGGCACTCCAGGTGCATCTCCAGCCTTCAAACCAGTCCAACCAGCTATCAGACAGCTTAATGAAAGGGCCTGCTGAGGACTCCACTCTCTCCACAGAATCATTCCAAGCCTCTGAGTCTCCCCAAGTGAGGCCCCAAACATGAGCCTAAACTGGCCACGTCCACTGCCTAAGATACTAATCCATGGAACTGTAAACTTAGTTTTCTTTAAAACAGCTAAGTTTGGGGCTATCTTGTCACATTATTACAGTAACCAGAACAATCCCACTAACAACTGTTCCTCCTTTAAGCCCAAATCTGTCTGGGAAACCATGTTGCTTCAACTCTTTGAACTCTACTTAACCCACATCATTTTTCTCATGCCCACTGCAGCTCCTTCTAACCAGAGAAACTCATAATTCTGTACTGAAATGTAACAAAAATTCTCTGCGGAAACCGTTTCTCAGCCCTCACCACTTTCATCCGGCTCCAGGCCTCCTGCTCGGGCAGAGCCACCTGTCAAGCATTTGTCAGCACCACAACGCTCAGCTTCTCTAAAGACATCCTTACCCTGGAGCCAATCCATCTCAGCAGTGTCTGCCGTATGGCACTGAGACCACCTGCATGAACATCACCTGGGTCTTTACTTGGAATGCAGATTCTGTGCAGCACCCCAGATGTGCTGAATCCGGACCTTCACATTGGGAGTCAGCACCTTGGTGTGCTCTAAGCTTCTACAGTTTAACAACCCTGAGTCTCCTGGGAATGTTGGGGACGTGAGCAGATGTAGCACTTGTGTGACCTCAAGAGAAGAGACCTGGAAGGACTCAGTCAGGAGGCCATTTCTTCTGCTAATTAAAATTATTAAAGTCCCAGTGTTCTGTAGTCTACGCTTTGTGTTTTTCCCGGGTTCTATAAGCTCAGGACACTGAAGTGGCAGAGAGCGCAGATGCTCCAAAAGCATTACAAGTGTGGAACTGAAAATGCTAAATGAATAAATGGATCAAAGAACATCAAGCCTGGTGTCAAGACAGCATTACAAAAGAAGTTCTGCTTTTCGATCATGACATGAGTTAGTGGCCAAGATAATGTAATTATAATCATTAATGATATCTAAAGCACACAAAAGCCATATGCTATACCTACCCATGCCTGAGTGAGCACTGTGGGACCTGACTTCTGTACAGAGTGATTCTCTACATGTACGTTTCTAAACACTTCTCCCATTTTCCATTCCTGTTGCCAAGGTTAGTTACTTATAATCTGATTCACATCACGAAAGATTTTGAATTTCTGTGGCATGCATGTATACAAACAAAAAGCTAGAGATGAATGGACATTTTTATTACTTAAGCCTGGGATTCTGCAGCCTCGGGGAACAGGTTAAGGTACACTCTTCTCCCCACCACTGTTTATCTGAGAGGATTATAAAACTGTACTCTTGCTTCGGTGACACGCCGTCTGAACTTGATGTTGAGAGCTGTGTCCTCAGCTGTATTCTTGTGAACATTACAGGTTCCTCTTTCTCAGCCACTAGTAACTGAGATGGTGTAAAACATCACAGACTTGTATGCAGCAGTGCAGGGGAAACAAGAAAGAAGGAAAGAGGGAAAGGGAGAAATGTGAACCTCTCCCAAACAGAAATCAGATCATCACTGAAATCAACCTGATGCTTGCCCAGTGCGCTTGTCTCTGACCCTGACTGCCACTGCAGTCATCTTCTGTAAGGAAGGTGCAGATGAAGGTGCTTTCACGGCGAACCTCAGGGTTGTAGCCAGTCCTGGATGCCCTTTGAATGCTTTCTCACTGATTTCCTCTGTAGTTAGTTTTTTAGTTGCTATTATGCAATTAATTAATTTATTTTTTCCATCCCAATCAGATCACAGCTTCCCCTCCCTTCTTCCTCTCCTCCCTGTCCTTCCCTCCAACCTCTGCTATATCCCTCATCCTTTCTCTTCAGAAGAGGGCTGGCCTCCCTTGTATATCAGCCAGCCACAGCATATCAAGTTGCAGTATTAAAGCTGGACAAGGCAACCCAGGAGGAGAAATGGGTCCCAAAAGCAGGTAACAGTCAGAGACAGTCCTTGCCTGCAGTGTAAGAAAGTCCCCCAAGAAGACCAAGCTACGCCACTGTAGACTTTCTCTGTTTTGATAAGATATAAAATAGTTTGCTTTGCAACAATGAGCCATAAAAATATTAAGCAGGAAATCAAGGAGATGGATTCAATAATAAACACGCACAAATTGCCTTTATTACTTCATTCGCTCCTTTGTGACATTGTCAGGGACCCTTGTGATCCCTCTCACATTGGTAAAACAAGAAATTATGATTATTCTCCCAGACTTTTATATGTGCCTTCTCCTTCTCTTATAATATGTTTTCCTCTGATATCTTATAACTTTCTCCCTACACCTCTTTCAAGTGTTTATTCAAATATCATTAACTCAGGTTTACCCCCAATAAATTACCACCCAAACAAGGCCCTCCCTATCCTCATGCTTCTGCCTAGATTTTCTCCACAGCACTTGTGATAGTAAGCATCTAGACAGACATTAGAATATTTGAAGATCTTCTTCCCAATCCTCATCTTATAAACCCGGGAACAGAAATCTCAGGACTCTGATGATTGACTACTAGCCTAGACAGATAGCTTAGCAGTTAAGATCTCTTCCTGCTTTTCCAGAAGACCATGATGAAATGGCTTGCAACAGCCTGAAACTCAAGCTTCAGGAATCTGGCACCCCCTTTTGGCCTTTGTAGACACACACGCACACACACACACAGGGTATACACACATGTGTAAACACACATGTGTAAATAAAACTATATTTTAGAAAACAACATAGAATCTCAGTAACATCCCCGGGTAGAAACATAACATCCTAAACTGCCCATACATTAACTCTCTAGGTGAGACTTTCTGGCAAAGAATAAAAACAGGACTTTTGTCTCTTTCCTTAAGAGTTAATCCAAATGGGCATGCCAATCACCTGGGCAGAAAATCCTACCTGTTCTACACTTCAAAAAAAATCGTAGAAAGGCACCTAAACCTGTAAGGCAGCACAATGTCTTTCTGGCCATAGCCCACTCTCTCGAAATGAACCTTTTCCTCTCTAAGGGTCCCTTTGTTCACTGCCAGCTCTTGTCTCTGAGAATACCTCATGCCAGAGTGACACACTCCCTGACTCCACGCTCCATGGGTCTCGGCTGAGTATACCTGACAGAGATTACAAGGACTGGGGATATGGGGATGCCACAGTGAGATCTCAGGAACAATTTCATCTGATATACCTTTGCTTTGCTTTCTCTATTTGAAAGAAACCTCACCTGAGTCTGGTTTTATTTAATTTACAACCCACTTCCCCAGTTCAATAAGAATATCTAACATATCGTAAATTCTCAATAAATAAAGTACTGCATTGTTTCCATTTCATAAGTAACAAATCAGGACACACAAGATTAAGAAATTTGACCAATTTGCCCATGGAGCAAATGACAGAATAGGGTCTGAGATTCTGTATTACAGATGTCTTTGCCAAGTCCCCTCTATTTGCAGAACCACCACAGAGAAATTGCATCGAGTCAATGTACACTGCTGAATCCACCGGCAATAAATTTCTGGAACAATATGAATTTTAAGATGGCCTTGACCATTTCATGAGTATTAGCTGAAACAACAAACAAATACAAAAATAATAAAAAGAGCAGGCTGCACTTACTGGTATTGGTTAGAAAAAACTATGTTTTGGCACAGACAAAGCCATCTGTACTACCCCAGAAAGGGGCACACAAATCCTTGGGTCCAGTGTTCTTTCCACAATCCTTAGAAGTCCAATAATGCTGCCAAGAAATGAACAGTTACGCCGGGAGCACAGTAGCATCCTGAGGGTGACATTATTAACATAACAAGCCATTGGCTACTCTCAGCAGTACACCAGTTAGCAGCATTACATGTATATGACGTGGAAAGAAGGCTGGAGAGAGACAGGGGAGTAGCTATTGCGAATGAACCTGGTAATTGCTGTCCTTTAGTCTGATCATATATAAAGCAATAAAGCAAACTTCATCTAACTTCAGATCATCCTTTCCTTTAAATTTTTGTGATGATTACCATCCTTCTAACACTAAACTCAATTTAACCCATGCTAACTCACTTAGAAATTGCAAGCTAACCATTGCATACCGTGCTGTTATCCCGCTAACTGCTCCATCCCCTATAACCCAGCATCTTGCAATAGATCCTGGATATAAATGCTAAAGTCGCAAGATGGCTAAGAACTGAACCCACTTAAAATCTATCATTTTAAAGGTGAAAAAATCTTAGCTAGTATCATGTGAATTATTCCCAGTCAGGAAAAAGTGTAGAGTCAGACTTTATCCCCTCCCATGTACTTTCTAGCCATAGAGTATGACTGCATTTTCACAGAATCTACAGTCTCAAAAATAAATAAATAAATAAAAACCTGTTAACTGAATGAATTTGGAATAATAGCCTTGGAGTCTAGCCACACCATGAAGTCATGTTGAATGATTTTTAAAGCCATCGTGGGGAACATACATTAAAAGATGTTCATTACACTATTGCTGTTCTTTGAAGACTGGTTAATCTCTAAAAATGTATAATGTCCTTAAGAGTTATAGATAGCAAATATTACAGATGAATCTGTTCTGTTAAGCAACACTGTCAGTGTCCTGACTCAATCAGAAGCTATGTATGTTGTGGATATTTTCAAAATAAAGTATTCATAGCCAGTGAGGGACCTAAAAGGCTGCTACACTGAGACAGTGTTGCTGAAGCAGCTGCCTCTTCTGCAATAGCTCACTCATTCCCTTTGCAAATGTTTAGACTAGCCTTCATTGTGAGGGATATTCACCACTGAGTCACCAAATCATTTTCGTTTTCTTCCTTGAAGCTAAAGTTTTCAATATCTGTTGCCCTTAGTTTCAGCCATAGAGCTGAGTTGAAGCCACTGCATAGGGACAATGACATGTGCCATAAAGCCCTCCTCTTGTGGATTCTAGTTAGCTCTCTCACCTTCCTCTCAAATGAAAGCATCTAATGAAACACTGTGAGCTACAGGAGGTGGAAGAGCCATAAGCTGGAAAGAACCAGGGTCTCAGAGTCACAGTTCTTCTAGGACAAAGATTGAGATGCAGTCAATATCTGGACAGCCTTGTGGATCATATTAACAAGGGAGATTTTACCACAACTAAGGACTATCACAAACAAGATTATCTACTAAAATATGAATTTTGAATTGATGTGGGAAGTAACTTCAAAGAGATAGTGAATATCAGAGGTTGCCAGTGACAATAATACTCAGAAAGTTCAGTCAAGAGAAAACCCAAGAGCCAGCAAGAAGAAATTGATGTAAACACATGTACGAGTGAGGACTGAGAGACTACATCATGTTCCAGTGGCTGGTGTATTTATAGATGGCATTATCAGAGGGAGAGAATATAAGAAAAGATATGTCAGAAGGCAAAAAAGATAAGCTTGCTTCTAAATGTGTTGAATGTGGAGTCCAAACAGAGAAGAAGCTCTCCAGTGGGCAGTTTCTATTACATATGTAAAACTTGGGAAAACTTCAAAACTGGAATTATAAATTTGGAAGTTGGCAATGTAGAGTTGGTGTTTAAGCCAATGGAGTAGATAAGTTCTGCCAAGAGAAAGGTATAAAGTGAGGAGAAGAGGAGGAAAAGATTTCACAGGACACTTCAAGGTGGCTGGAGGAGTGTAAGAGCCTCGGGAGAGAAACTCTTAGGTCAACTGAAAGATTGTGAGAGCATACTCTATAGAGTAGGTCAGAGCAGACACAGCCTGGAAGCCAGATCTGCCAGCCAGCCTCAGGAGCGTTACAACTCATGCAGCTATGTTAAGCACCAAGGCCTGCTTCAAAGATGTGTTGGGGAATGCTAATATCTCATCAGATGGCAATAAGTTCTGACAGATAGTCAGAGTCAGAGGTCAGATGACAAGCGCATGCAGGACTGAGGAATGGGTGCAAGACTGGAAAATACAGTGCAGGGGAAGCCCAGAATTTTCATTTTATTTTATTTTTGCCAAAGCTATTGACCAAATTCTAGACAAATGGTACACTTAGTAAGAATAAATACAAAGGGGCACCAATTATCTTTAGTACCAAGATGCCTGACTTGCTCTGGGGACTGGTAATGTTGTTCAGGAAGTTTTGTTCCATATTGGAGAGTTCCCAACTGTGCACCAAGGAATGGGAAGTTAGCTAGTAGAGACAATGAGTGAAAATACTGTTCTCAAGATACTGAATGTTGGGGCTGGAAAGATGGCTCCATGGTTAAAAGTACTTGCTGTTCTTCCAGGAGACTATGTTCAATCCCCACATCAGGTAGCTCACAAAAACTGCCTGGAGTTTAGCTACAAAGGAAGGATAGTCTCTGGCTCCCTTCAATACATGCACTGGAATACATATTTAAATCCACATGCAAACACAGGCACATACAAATAATTTAAAATAATAAGAATAAATCTTTAAAAAGAGATGACTTAAAGGAAATGAAATTGGTGTGAAAGTCTGAGTAGTAGACATAGTAAAGACAAAAACTTTTAAAGACATTGGTTGGAAAAGGGTAAGGGTTTATTGAAAAGGATAGTTGAAAGCTTAAAGGAGCACATTCTCCAAGACTCAAGTTGGAAATCAGAAGATATGGGACCATATCCTAAGAAGATAGTTGTAGAGACAATGTCTACCTTCTATTTTGTTTTAGTTGAATGGCAATGCCAAAACAACATACTTGAGACTGAGTAACTTAATAATAAAAATTACTTCTCAAAATTCTGGGAGCTGAAATGCCACCAGAGTCAGTGTCTGGTGAGGTCTGGTTCCAAGTTCCAACACAGTAATTCATTGCTCGGCTTACATGGTGCAGTTCAATGGACAAAACAGAGCCTGCTAGCTCCTTTAAGCCCTTGGATAGGCCACTCATACCGCTCAGAACTCTGTTCTCATAGCTTGATTGCATTCCAAAGATCCTGCCTTCATGTTTACTTTCAGAAGGACAATTAAATTTCCATATATGAATTTTAGAGGACACATTCAGATCACAGCATTTATTCTGTATCCTGATAGGAGAAATAATAAAGGCTGTCTAGAGTTCCTAAGTGATGGTTTGGACTTTAATAGGGAGCCACTCACTGGAAGAGAGCAGAATGTAGAGAGCATGCAAGTTTAAAGACAGAGGGAAGTTCGGAGAAAGAGGGCTGGATGAGTAATTAGATTTACACTAAAGGCCTGGCTCAGGCGGGGTAATACTGGTGTGTTCTCTAGAGTGAGGAAAGCCAGAAGGTTAAGAAGTTGGGAACAAGTAAATACAACAGAAATTTGACTGCTGAGTAAAAAGGAAAGAATTGGTGGGGATATCAAAAAGAACTGGCTGGTGGGTGGCATACAAAAGACACTTATTAAATGCTATGTGGGTGAGTGGATGGATGGATGGGTGGATGGATGAATGGATGGACAGGTGGATGGATGACTGGTTAAAGGATAAATAAAGCAGGAAGAACATAACAGACTGAAAGATCTGGAAGGATTAGAGAAAGTTGGAAATGTATGTGATGAGGCAGAACAGATTCTGTGGAAATGAAAGTCTGAGAAAGGAATTAATACATGGTTGTAGGCAGAATCCTAAATTCAAATTTCCAGAAGGACAGTTCCAAGTGATTTAGAGGTCCCAAATTTTTCCCTGAAAATGGGATTAGTAAAGCAAATACAAGCAGATGTCAGTGCAAGAGAACAGGTCATTAGATATCACATGAGCATAGATCATGAACTCACTGGAGAGGCCAACAGATGGAGGGAAAGGGGAAACTGTTGATCAAGTTCAGAGCTCTCAAGGACAAAGAACCAATGCCCCAGAGAAAACAGTGTGAAGAGCTCAGTGTATCAGTGAGACACTGTTCATCCACCCCTGCTGCGGGAGCTATTTCTGCTCCTTCAGCCAATAGCCTTTAAGATACCAGCCCACTGGGGCGTGGTCTCTTTCTCTTTAAAAAGCAGCAGCAGCCCTCTTCTCTCTCTTGCCTCGAACTCATGATCCTCTTGCCTCTGCCTCCTTCAGCAAATCCTACCGGTGTGTGCCATTAACTGCTGACTCCACGCAAAGGCCACAGCTGGGGGAGGGCTTGTGCCAAGCCGAGCTGGCCGCAGGCAGCCAAGCAGAGGGATGGGAGGATGGGGGGTGAGGGGGTGGTTCTAAAACCAAATGCTGGGCGAAACAATCCCACACCAGTTTGGACTTATTATTATTATTAAAAGGGTTATTTATTTGAGGGGAAAAAACTTACAGAACACCATCCTACAAGACCAGGAAAGTTGTCTAGTCGACCGGAACCGGAGTCCGAAACAAGAGAGCGAGCAGAGGGCTGCCACTGCTTTTTAAAGAGAAAGAGACCCCACCCCAGTGGGCTGGTATCTCAAAGGCTATTGGCTGAAGGAGCGGAAGTAGCTCCCGCAGCATGCCCCACTACTCAAAATTCTTATGAGTAGGATCAAATGAGAGACCCATGTTTGCTACTGTCTAGAAGTAAAGGATACAGCTGTCCTTCAAAGAAGAGTTTGTTAAATGAAAACAAAATCATCAGGAAGAAACTGAGGGAAATAAGGACCCAAACTGCTGGCTTAGTGGATAGAATGCCAGCCAAGAGAGCGTGAGGACCTGAGCTTGGGTTCCAGCACCAACAGAAAAGCCTTGGCATGGTGGCACGTACCTATAACCCTGGCACTGGAAAGGCAGACAGAAGAAGATCCTAGGAGGCTTGCTGGCCAGGCAATTGGCCCATCAGTGAGCTTCCATGTTCAGGGACAGCCCCTGTCTCAAAAGGTAAGGTGGAGTAGACGTCTTGTTTAGGGCTGAGCCCACAACTGTCGCTTGTCCTCAGCATCTTGGGAAGCTGTAACTGTGTTTATCATCATTTATTGAATAGAGAGGTTTACTCTGAGTAAGGCTGTGAGTACCTTTTGTTCCTGGATATTATAGGCACAGATATTGAGAAGGCAGTTGGCTATGGATACCGTGTCAGTTTAGTTAAAGCACAGCGATGGAGTCCCGACCTAGGAGAACCCACTGAGAGCCCCAGACTCTCACACACAGACGGCCTTGATTAAACTCAGTGACTCGTAGACACAAAACACAGTGAGTGTGAAAGAGAAATTGTGAGAGGGGGTGTGGGATGGTATTGTATGGGAGCAGGTGAGAGTGGACAGTATGCATTGGGTACATGTGTGAAATTGTTAAGAACATATTTGATTAATAAAGTGGAGAGTAACAGAGAAAAATGCCCACTGTCAACCTCTGGCCTCCACACGTATGCACACACACATACACACACAGAGGGCAGGTTTGCACATATTAGATAGATAGATAGATGATAGATAGATAGATAGATAGATAGATAGATAGATAGATAGATAGATAAACAGATGATAGATAGATGGAAAGAGAGATAGATAAGATATATAGATAAGACAGATAGATATATGGATGAAAAGATAGATATACGTACACACAGCATAATACACACACACAAACACACACAAACACACACAAACACACACACACACACACACATAGAAGCCAAACTGAGTTAAACTGTATAATACCCAGAGACTGTTGTAGTTAAGGCTGGATTTTAGTAAAAAGGAATAACAGAGAAAATCATTTTTAGCTACTCATGGCAGGCTATAGCTATAGCAGCTGGAATTCCCTCCACCATACAAGGTGGATATCACCTTCAGAGGATTCAACAGACAGGGACTTTGGTCAATTAACTGTCTTTAGTTATTATTAAAGACAGTATGAGGATTAGAACATGGCTCAGGTAACTCATTTCTGAGTCCCTTACTCTGCTAGACAATCCATGAAATCTTGATATGGTCAAAGGGAAACAAAGAAATAAACATTAGGGGAAGACATAGCACTAGAACAGGAGAGAGGCAAAGAATGGAGAAAAATGACCTTCAAACAGAATGTATGTACCAGTAGTAGCTGCCAAGTAGGATCTGCCATTATAATGGACGGGATGAGGTATGAAGAGGCAGGAGTAGCTGAGAAGAACCAGACACCAACCAGAAGTGTGATGCTCTGCAGGCATCTGTCACAACCGTCGTGAGCCCTTAACCAGGTAGTTTTATTTTTAATGTTAGGTTTTTAAATATATATTTACATAAACAGTGAAGCAGTCATCTTACTTCTTTGAATATGGACCCTTGAGGAGTCAATTAAAAATTCCCATAACAGAGGACTTTTATATGTACAGTAACAGCTTTGTTACTAATTCATCTAATCAGCCTAACATATTATTAGCAATTTCCCTAACCCTTGTTATAATTCACGCATTAAAAAGGAAATGCCTTCCAACTCTCTTTCTGAAATATTAGGGAAAATATACAGTGTCATCCTTCTAGATGATCAGCCGTGATTTTAATGTATTTATAGAGGACAGTTGGTTGAATTGTGTTCTGACATAATTTAGGGTCTTTGAAAGCTACTCTTTCAAGCATTTCAAGTGCTGCTTTTATGATCTTATTTGTGCTACTCATTTTTCTTTTTGGCAGATCTGTTCTCTCTATATAGCATGAAGATATACATAAATCAGGTTCTAAGTGGCTTATCAAAAATTCTGAGTTAGAGAATTTAGAATGAAACAGCTTACCACTGAGTGTAAGAGCTGTGAAGCAAGGACAACTTTTGCAGCCAGACATTTGAAGAAACAAGGGGTTGTGTGTGCGTGTGTGTGTGTGTGTGTGTGCGTGTGTGCGTGTGTGCGTGCATGTGTGTGCGTGTGTGCGTGCATGTGTGTGCATGTGTGTGTGTGCGTGCATGTGTGCATGCGTGTGTGCATGTGTGTGTGCGTGTACATGCATGTGTACAGGCTAGAAGTGAGATTCAGATGTCATTTCTCAGTAGTGTCCACCTCATTTTGTGAGACAGAGGCCCTAGATGGGAGCTGGACTCACTGAGTAAGATAGATTGGCTGGACAGTGAGCCCTGGGAACCCACCTCTTTCAGTCTCCCTGGAATTAAAAGTGGGTACCAGATTCCCAGTGTCTTAGTCAGTGTCCTATTGCTGTGAAGAGACACCATGACCATGGCAGCTCTTATAAAGTAAAACATTTCATTGGGATTTGCTTACAGTTTCAGAGGTTTAATCCATTATCCTCATGGCTGGGAGCATGGCAGAATGCAGAAGGGCATGGTAGCTGAGAATTCTACATCTGGATTTGCAGACATCAGGAAGATAAAGATAATGGGTTTCAATAGGCTTTATGAATCCTCAAAGCCCACCCCAGCTACACACTTCCTCCAACAAGGCCACACCTCTTAATCCTTTCAAACAGGGCCACTCCCTGGTGACAAAGCATTCAGATCTATGAACCTATGGGGACCATTCTTAAGTAAAACAACCAGCTTTTTCCATGGGTACTGAGACCCACACAGGTCCTCGAGCTCACACCTGTTTATGGCCCAGCACAAAGAGGCAAAAGGGATCTAAAGCAACACCCATGTGACCGAGACCTAGGGGTCAGTTCCGTCTGTCAGAGCTCCTAGACACAGTTCATTGGACTTTTCCATATGATCCTTCCACATTCCCTACATTTGCAATATTCTAGCTCCAAAAACTATGAAAGAATTTCATGAAGAAACTCAGAATGCATTCAAAAGTCCTTTTCCCCAGCTCTTCTCATCTGACTTACTCTGCTCAGAAATGTGTTCCTTCTCTCTTTCCCTATTTGACCTCTCAGAATCCTTCTTCTATACCTTGCAACTCAATTCCTTCTTTCTCACATCCTGTTAAAACATTTTCATTTGTCCTCTAGCACAGTCATTAATATCAAAGCTCTCATTTCACTAACCAAAAACTACTGACCAAAGACTATAGATGGTACCGTTAGGGGCAGACTAGGATTCTTCATGTACTATTCATTTTAGTTTCTGTCTACTACATACCCTCTTAACCTTTTACTATAATGTGACTTCTGCAGCTCCTTCCAACTCTAAAGTAAGTAGTTTATCTGTCTTGTGACTTAGGATGAATTTGGTCATTGGATGTAGTGTTCTAAACAAATTATAACAATTATAATTATAGCAATTATAACAATACAGATTATTTGGGATAAGGGAACATCACATATTACCTTTTTAGAAAGATTTATTTCTGTTTTCTGTGTGTGAGTGGTTTTATTTTGTGTATGCCTGGGTACCATATGTATACAGTGCCCACAGACATCAGAAGAGAGCATCTGATTCCCAGAAACTGGAATAACAAAAGGTTGTGCACTAGGAACCCACCCCTGGTCCTCTAAAAGAAGAGAGGGTGCTCTTGACTGCTGAGCTATTTGTTCATTTCCCACATATTACCTTTTTAAACTGACAAATAAAAGTCACACATATTTAGAGTACATAAACTGTTGTTTCAATATAGGCATATTGTGGGATAGCTAAATTGAACTGATTAGCATATGCATTTTTAATTTTGGTTGTTGAAAGTACTTAATATCCACTCATTTAACAACTTCCAAGTCTACTATTCATTGCTATTAACTATAGTTAGCATATTATGCAATAATCTTATCAATTTATTCTTCCTATGTAGAATACTCTCCCAATGTAATAACCATTTCTACCTTAGTCAGATCAATTGTTATTTCTCCCAATGTCTGATCAAGATTGAACCTGTCGACCTTCTCTCATGGAAAGAGGGGTAGGGAGGACCATTAGACCTTTATCTAAGATTTGGTCCCTCCCACACAATTCTGTGCAGCTCTGCCCTGTGTGTGCTTTGGGGAGATTATAGAGAGTACACCAAGTGGCAGGTTACCTGAAAGATGAACTCTACCTACTGGTCTGAGAAAGGGGTCACTACGCTAACATGAAACATTTTGATGATACAGCTGTTTTGGGTCACACATGCCACTACAAATAGTCCATGGTCCTGCACATCTGATATGCTCAGGGGTTCATCAAATTGGGTGGAGATCTTAGTCTGTCATTGTCATCCTAGCTGGAGTGAGCAGGCATTTACTCTCATCTCCCAAGGAAAAGCCAAACAACATAGCATAACTGAAATGTTATCCTTTGAGCCATATTTCTCCAAACTTCCCCAGCTCCTCAGCCAGCAGCCATACTGATCTCCTTCCATGAGTTCAACTCTCCAACTTTTCTGGATTCCCAAGTGAGATCAAATAATATTCTTTCTTATTTGTGGCTTATTTCTATCATTGTGATTCACCTACCCAGGTTCATCCCTGTTGCCAAAAATAATTGACTTCTTTTTAATATTTTATTGTGTGTCCACTTGCTCTTTAAAAAAAAAACACAAAACAGGGTCTTGAGTCATCCAGTTTGGTCTTGAACTTACTGTGTAGCTAAGAATGACCTTGAACTTTTGATTCTCTTGCCTCCACTTATCAAATTCTATGTTTCAGGTATGCACCACCATACAGAGTCCTATGCAGTTCTTAGAATTTAACCCAGGGCTCTTTAAACTACATCCCTACTCCTATTTTTTCTTTTCACATTACTATTGATGTTGACTTCAGTTGATCCCATATATTGGTTTTTATGAGACATACTGCAATAACACAGGTATGCAGATATCTCTTTAAGAATTTCATTTCTTTTGGATGTATCCTCAGAATTAGGGGTACTAGGTTACCTTGTGGGTCTATGATTAATGTTTGAGGAACAGCTCTATTATTTTTCATAATGGCTTGTCTTAGTTGGTTGTCCTGTTGTGAAGAGACACCATGACCATAGCAACTCTTATAAAGGAAAGAATTGAGGCTGCCTACTGTGTCAAAAATTTAGTCCACTGTTAGCATGGCAAGAAGCATGCAGCATTGCATGCAGATGTAGTGCTGGAGAAGGAGTTGAACATTCTACATCTGGATCCATAGGAAGCAGGAAGAGAGAGACACTGGGTCTTACTTAGTCTTCTGAAGCCTCAAAGTTCACTCCCAGTGACACAATTCCTCCAACAAGGCTACACCTACCCTAACAAGGCCACATTTCCTAACCCTTTAAAATAGTTTCACTCCCTAGGTATTCAAATCCATGACCTAGAGCACCATTATGGCTGAACTAATCAATATGTATTACTACCAAGAACAGACTGTAATCTCAATTCTGGGGAGGCAGAGGCACCATAAATTTGAATCCAATATGGGATATATCAGCAAGACTTTATCCCAAAAAAGATGATAGACAGATAGTAGATAGGTGATAGATAGATAGATAGATAGATAGATAGATAGATAGATAGATAGATGATAGATAGATAGATAGATAGATAGATAGATAGATAGATAGATAGATAGACAGATGATAGATAGACAGATAGAAGATATGTAGGTAGGTAGATAGATAGACACAGACAGACAGATAGATAGATGATAGATGGAGATAGATAAATAAATAGATGATAGATAGGCAGATAGATATAGAAAGATAGATAGATAGACAAATATATAGATAATTGATAGATGATAGATAAGTAGATAGATAGACAGACAGATAATAGGTAGATAGATAGACAGACAGACAGATAACATATAGATAGACAGATGAGAGGTAGATAGACGGATGATAGATAGATAGATGATAGATAGATAGATGATAGATAGATAGATAGATAGATAGATAGATAGATAGATAGATAGATGGATAGATAGATAGATAGACAGACAATGATAAATAGATAGACAGGCAGATGGATAGAAAGATAGATAGATAGATAGATAGATAGATAGATAGATAGATAGATAGAGATAGATAAATAGATAGACAGGCAGATGGATAGAAAGATAGATAGATAGATAGATAGATAGATAGATAGATAGATAGATAGATGAAAGGTAGATAGATGATAGATAGATAGATAGATAGATAGATAGATAGATAGATAGATAGATGATAATAGATAGATAGATAGATAGATAGATAGATAGATAGATAGATAGATAGATAGATAGATCAAATGCTGCAGAAAGTTTCACATATGTTCATCAACTCCTTGTATCTATTGACTTTGCCATTCTGAAAAGTACACATAGTTTTAATGATCAGTAATGTTGAACACTTTATATATATTGTTCATTTGTATATCTTCTTTTAACAAATGACTCTTTGGATGATTTGCCCATTTTTAATTAAGTTGTTTCCTTGATATGGAGTTGCCTGAACTTCACAAATACTTTGAGAGCAGCCACCACCCAGTGTATGGTTTGTAAATTCTTTCTTCAATCTGTTGTTTCAGTTAAGGCTTCGGGGTTGCGACCTTTGCTGCAAGCTTTAATGTGCTGTGATGCCGTTTATCTGTGTCTGCTTTTCTTGCTTGTATTTTCAGTGTCATACCCAAACAGCTTTTACCCAGACTGGCACCAGGAAATTTTTTCTTCTATGTTTTCTTCAAATACTTTCACAGTTTTAGGACTTAGAATTTAATCCTTAGTACATTTTCAGTTGCTGTCTATGGTGTGACATAAAAATCTAATTATATTTTTCATGTTGATAGTCTGTTTCCCAAGACCATTTAGCAAATATCTGTCCTTTTCTTATTAAATCTTCTTGGCATCTTTATCAAAACTCCATTAGCAGTAAATGTATAAACGTGTTTTTTATCTCTATTTCATTTCACTGGCTTATGTCATTTATGCAAATACCATGCTGCTTTGGTGGTTATAGTTTTCTAATACATTTTATGATCAAGTAGTCTGATGTTTGTTGCACTGTTGCTTCTACTCGAGATTGATGCAGCCATTCAGGGTCCTCTGTGGTTACATATAAATGGTAAACTTTTTCTTTTCTTCTCTCTTTTCTTTTGTGTTGTGTTCTTAAGTTTTTTGAGACAAGGTTTTACCCTGTAGCCTATGTTGGCCTCAGACTCATTATCTTCCTGATTTAGCCTCCAAAAGTTTGAAGTATGGGTCTGTGGCTCCATGCCTTGCATTCTACATTTGCAGGCACATCCAGCTCTTTTGCAGCTTTCATCCTGAATTTTTGTCCTTCATTCTGCAAATGAAGCATATGGCATGCGTTGGTTTGTTTACATTGAACTGTCCTTGTTTTCCAGGAGTGTCTTTCACTCTGCAGTCATTAGACTTTGGTATTCAAGTCATGATAGGCTCATAAAGGGAGTTTGGAAGAACTGCTTCCTCGTGGGTTTTTTTTAAAAAAAAGCTTTAAGATTGGTGTTTGGAAATGTTCATCTAGGAAGCCATTTGTTCTTGAGCTTTTTTTTTAGATAATGTAGCAGGAGAGAGCTGCTTGTTTGTTCCCTGCTGCCTGGCTAGCTTAGACCCGAAATAATCACACAGAAACTGTATTAATTAAATCACTGCTTGGCCCATTAGCGCTAGTTTCTCATTGGCTAACTCTTACCTATTAATTTATCCCATTTCTAGTAATCTGTGTATGTGACTGTGGCTTACCAGCTAAAGTTTCAGTACATCTGTCACTGGCGGCAGCTCCATGGCTTCCCTCTCTGACACCATCCTTCTTCCTCCCAGCATTCAGCTTTGTTTTTCCTGCCTAGCTAAGTTCTGCCCTCCTATAGGTCCAAAGCAGTTTCTTTATTCATTAATGGTAATCACAGCACATAGAGGGAAACCCCACATCACCTCCCCTTTTCTGTTTAAATAAAAAAGGAAGGTTTGAACTTTAACATAGTAAAATTAATACAACAAAACAGTTATCAAGCAAGAATTACAGTTACAATATTTATATCTATCTTATCTTTTATCATAACTAAGGAAAACTCTCACTATAACTATAAATTCTTCAACTCCATCAAATACTCTAGAAGGATATAATATTACTTAAGTAAACAGGAAGTACATTGTAAGCAACTTACAAAACTCTAGAATTGACAGAGATGTTTCGCTGCCTGGACAGTCACCCAAAGTTCTTCTGAACTTTTGGGGAATCTAATCTTCAGCTCACAGACCCATAGTATTCAGCAGACTTTTCCATGAAAGCAGGAAATTTCAAAGAAAGTTCTACCTATATTGGCAGTTTGTCAGTCACTTTCTTTTGTGTTCTGCAGAATGTCTTGTAGACTCTATCATAAAGCAGGAACCTCCAAAGGATCACCTCACCTTTAGGCAAGTTCAGCAGTCATTTCTCTGTGGGTCCTGCATGTTCAATTAAGCAGTTCAGGCAAGAACAATTTCTTGTCCAGTTGGCTAAGGAGCCTCTTCAATGCCCATCTTCCTTTTGAAGTAATTGGCGCTGCCAGGAGCAAATAAGTCTCATTGTCATGAAAAGTCCTAAGTTATTAAAACATTTTAAAAGCCATATACTGTAGTCTTTTAAAGGTTTGAAGAATACCTATCCATCTGAAATACATCTCTGTACATCTAGAAAATCTAATATGATTACAGTCTTGACTATTATAGATGACTCTCTATTAAGCCTATATTTCTTAATTATACATTACATTTTTAAATGAGCTGCACAAACACAGTACCTTAATCAAGAGCAGAAATATACATATAACAAAACTGACCTTAAACTTGTATCAATAAACCAAGATCCATACCAATGCAAAGTATCCATCTCTATAGCATATCCCCCTTTAAATGTAAAGAAACATTTACAAACAATATTTGTGAATATGGGCATACTTTTTCTCCATACTTCTTCTTGCCATTTATTTGGCGAAGTAATTTTTTGAGAAGTGTTCAAGGCAACCTTTCAGAGGGTCTTGTTCCATCAAACCACACCAGTCTGGAAGCAATCCACAGGTTCTCATCCTCTGTGAAAACAAAAGAAGAACCTCTTTTCCAAAGCAACATATCCTTAGACCCAAAATCTGAAGTCAAGATACCTTTATAATATATATGCTGATTTAGCTTAGCAGCCCATACAATGAAAAGTCTCTCTGTACTTAGTTCCTTCGCAGTCAAAAAATTCAAAGAAAATATAATAATATTCATAATCCAGACTCTCTGTGTATATCCCATCTTTACATGGCTTGGTTTTTTTTAAAGATTTTATTTATTATGTATATAGTATTCTGCCTGGATGTACACCTGCAGGACAGAAGAGGGCACCAGATCTCATAGATGGTTGTGAGCCACCATGTGGGTGCTGGGAATTGAACTCGGGACCTCTGGAAGAACAGTCAGTGCTCTTAACCTCTGAGCCATCTTTCCAGCCCATACATGACTTGTTTTTACTCTATTATGCTTTTATATTTATTTAATTCTCTTTGTTCCTTTAATCTTTATTGTTTGTACCCTGTCTCTTTAAAGACTTTGCTTTATTTTTTATAAACCATTTACTTCCTTCTATAACTATCTATACTCATTTTACTCTTTCTTCTAAACCTACATACATTTATCCAGCACTGTGACCCATTTAGAGGTCTATATCTATCTGAATCTGTCCTTTTATGTATCTGTAATTATTTACTGTCCAGGAGCACTTTTTAAAATGCTAATGACTTCTTAAAAACTTAAACTGCACCATCACCAGGGAATATATGGTACTTCCTGCTTGCCCTGCCCAGTCCAGCATGACAGAGCCACTTGTGCCTCTGAGCTGTGCACACCCACTTCCAGGCACACAACCAGTCCATGGTGCCACCAAGCAAGCTGCAGCAGTGTGTTCACAAACCCCATCCAAATGCTCAGTTTCCCGAAAGCAGCACAGCCCACAGCCAAGAAACTGCCATTTTGAAACCGCATGGCTGCTACCGCTGAGTCAGTAAGGTCTCTCTTAAAGAAGCTGCAGCATGCTGCCAGTGAGCAAAGCCCATTCGGGGGAAAAATGCAGCTAAACTTTGATTTTTAGTGCCTAGAATTCCTTTCCAAGCCCTCTCAGGTTTTATGTAGATTTAGCCCACCACGTTGGCACCAGCCAATTTGTAGGAGGAGAGACCTGCTTGTTGGTTCCCAGCCACATAGCTAGCTTAGACCCAAAATAATCACACAGAAACTGTATTAATTAAATTACTGCTTGGCCCATTAGCGCTAGTTTTTTATTGGCTAACTCTTACATACTAATTTAATGCATTTCTAGTAATCTGTGTATTGACACATGGCTGTGGCTTACCAGCTAAAGTTTCAATACATCTGTCTCTGGTGGCGGCTCCATGGCTTCCCTCTTTGACTCTGTACTTCTTCCTCCCAGCATTCACCTTTTTCCCCTTCCTAGCTAAGTTCTACCCTCCTATAGGTCCAAAGCAGTTTCTTTATTCATTAATGGTAATCACAGCACATAGAGGGAAACCCCACATCAGGATAGTAGATGTTTTATTCCTAACTCAGTGTTCTTATTTCTTGTTAAAATCATTTTATTCTGATACTATGATCATCAACTGATCTGAAATGCCTACATGCACTAGAAAACTGCTGACCATTTGAAATAGCATGTGTGCATACAAGGTCAATTGTACAAAACTTTGCTTCACTGTTTGGCCTTTAGTGAGTTTGTGGAACTTGTTCTTTTGCCTCTCTCTGCCTTTCAATTTTACACTGTTCAGTCTACAGGGCATGAAAACCAGTTGAGTATAAACACATTTTTGGAATGATTCAGCAAAGAAATACAAACATGCTTTATATAGTGATTCATTTTCTGAGTTACCAATGGTAGTGGTTATCAATTTGATTCTTGCACAGCATGTTTAACAGATAGTTTAAAGATGGCAATTCTTGTACAGATGTGGCTTACTATGTTTGTGTCCTCAGATCCTGAATTTCTTGACTCATGTTAAGTACCAAGGCATGAATTGAGGACAATGAAGCATATAAAGCTACAATATTTTGTGTAAGTTAACCATTTCTTTAGCTCTTGCTATTGTTGCCTAAGCTCAGTGAAACTTTTTTTTTTCCTATTTTAATTGGGCTCTTTCATGGCAAGTCAGCCTCATGTCAGAACCCTGTCACATGTGGGTCCTCCGAATAACTTGGTTGGCTTGGCTCTGGTATTTATGATTTCACTCATTAGTTGCACATCCAAGGATTTTTGTTCATGACTGAGGAAGTGATACCAAAGTGAAACACTTATAAAACCTTTTGAGTGCTGTACTGAGTACTGACACGCATCATTTCTGCCACATGTTACTGATAAAAACATATCAAAAGGTGAACCAAAGATAAAGGAGTTCAGAACTGGACTCCCTTCTTGATGAGCTCTGCAAGGTCACTTTGCTAAGAACATGACTCATGAATATATGAGCAATCCCAGCTAATATACTCAGCTAGCACAATGGTTGGCCTCACTGAAAAATATTCAGTGCTTGTAAGCTTACCATGAATTCAATAAACCCCATCCTAGGGTTATCTTAATTAATCAGGTAAGGCATAATGAGCAAATACTTCAGTTATATTAATTATAGTTTTCTAAAACACTTAATGTGTCAAGAAATGAGGTCCCTGGTTCTGCATTTTGTACCTCATCCTAGCTGCTGGTTGAGCCAGTGCTTCATTCCAGGTTCAGGGAAAAGTCACTTATTCAGAATAAGCATCTGAAGCATTTCACTCACATTTCTGTAACAAATAAGATAAGACCTGAAATTAATTTTTAATAATCTATTTCTACAACCCAAAGCTCTGTTTATCTTGCTTGTGCATAAAAGCCTTTTTGGAGTGGTAAGACACCTGACGCGTCTGCTTCCCGACTGCCTGGGAGTGCTGTTTTGCTTTCACTCTGCACAGACACGTGAAACACGTTTCTACGAAGCTTGCCTTACATACTTGCCAGTTCTGAAATCTCACTCTGTGGAGGTGTTGACTTTGGTTGTGTCATACTCCTGTTTTTTGCATTCAGATTTAGATCTAGTGGTGCTGGATCCAACAGACAGATTTCCTAAACGTTCAGACGTGAACAGTTGTGGTAACACTGATCTCATTTTACTAATGAACATTGAGCTATAAACTTAAGGAGATTCACTGCCTGCTAGGGCTATAATTAGGATCTCACTCATTCCTCTGGTCATCTTGCTAATTAACTACCACCTAATTTAACATCTGAATTATGATTTGTGAGTGACAAACTCTCACTTTAAGCTGGTGAAATGGCTCAGTGGGTAAAGTGCTTGTTGCAATGCCTGACGACCCAGGTCTGATTCCACAGGATCCACATGGTGGGGGAAGAGAAAGTTACAGTATGACCTCCATATTTGTGTTATGGTGTACATGTAGGCACGCATGTATGCATGCATCATACATACATACACACACATCAAATGGAATAACTTTTTTAATACAATAAACTTCCACTTTTTAATTTTAATTTCTTTTTCATGTGCATGGTTGTTTGGCCTACATGTATGTCTGTGTACCATGTATGTGTGGTACCTACCGAGGCCAGAAGAGGAATTCAAATCCTTTGGGACTAGAGTTACAGACAGTTGTGAGTCTCCATGTGGGTGCTGAAAACTGAATGCAGGTTCTCTGTCGCAGCCAGGACTTTTACCTGCTGACCCGTTTCTCCAGGCCCAGCTTTCCCATCTAACAATGAGAGCAATAAGCTCAGTGTTTACTACATACCTAGATTTTAGTTACTTTCACTCTACTTGGAATTAGTTGCACCATAGCAAATATTCCATATTTGATAACAAAGAACAATAACAAATCAAACAGGAAACAAAGCACAGACTCAAGATGTATATGTTCATGAATGCAGGTATCTATAATTCAACTTTCAAAAGACAGTTTAATTTTTATCTGCTTATATTTAATATATTTGAAATAAAAAGCCAGAATCTGATTTCGAAGTAATATTTTTCAGTTAAACACAGTGCTTAAATTAAATTTCATAAACTTTTTCTCTTTATTATACATGACCTTTAGGAGGGAATGTCCAGCCATCAAAACCAGAACTTTCTAAGCATTCTTATTTCAAATTAGGACTCAGCATGACCATTTGCACATTGCTTTTTTGTTTATTTGTTTGCTTATTTACTTAATTTTTGTTTTTTGTTTTTGTTTTTCATATTGGAAACTGGATTTAAATAGGAGAAGGTAGGCCTGCCGTCACCCACCTGCTGGCCCACCACCACCCACCTGCTGTCCCAGCTTTAGGGCTTCAGGAAGAACAGCAATTTGAGCGCAGGTTGGGAGGGAGGGAGACTGTCTCGAAGATGAAAGCAAAACTTTACAAGCAGAGAGCAGAAAAGGTTTAGGGACAAATTGGGGAAGGAGAAAGGTGAGGTCTTAGAGACGATAAGCACTATACATATAAGTTAATCCAACACAAACTACTTCAAATCGGACTTTGGATTCAGTGGTGAGTTGTTTGTTGTTGATTTTGTCTTTGCTCAGCTTCCCAAGTGCCAAGGTGATAGGCCTATGTAACCACACCCAGCCTGTAAAATATTTTTTCTGCTGACTTAAAGGCACTTAGAACAATTAATTATAATAAAAAAGTCCCACTCCAAACCTTAGAAGGATAATCTAAATTTCCTTTTCTTTTCTTTTTTGTTTTTTTGAGACATGGTTTCTCTCTAGCTTTGGTGCCTATCCTGGAACTAGCTCTTGTAAACCAAGCTGGCCTCGAACTAAATTTCCAATTGCCTGAATATTATTTGAAGTTAGTTTTAGTTGTCAACTTGACACAACATATACTCAGTTGGGAAGAGACTCTTAAAGGGGAATTATCTAGGTGGCCTGTAGGCATGTCTGGGGGAAATGGTTTGATTGTTAATTAATGTGAGAATACCCAGGCTCCTTTGGGCAGTACCATTCCCTAGACAGGAGGTCAGGAAACAAGCAAGCAAGGATGTGTTGTTTCTCTCTCTGCCCTTGGTTGTAAATGTGATGTGACTAGCTGATTGAGTTCCTGGCTTGACTTCCTCAAACTGATGGACCAGGACTTGGAACTGTAAATTAAATAAACCCTTTCCTCCGTATCCTACTTTCTGTCAGACTCTTTGTCACAGCAATGAAATGAAACTAGGACAATAACTTTAAAGTAATTAATATATGTATGAGGTCACTGTAGTTTTTATTCTTTAAAATGAACTTATTTTATGTCATGACAATCTCTCAAAAAATGTAATGTCAATCTAACATAAAATATACAGATTTCTATGTGTGAGTGATAAGTCAACTAAACCATCACAAATGACTTTGAACTCTTTATCACAAAGATATATTGCATGCATTTTTAATAAATTGAAATAATAAATAATAGATTGGGTCTAAAAGTAATTTCTGTTTTTGATGAGCTATCTATTCCCAAAATATCTGAATTCCAAGTCTCTAATACATTATATAACAAATTTAATTCCTTACTTTAGCTCACTTGTGTTAGAGGTAGGACCCTGGTACCCTTGTGTTTCCCTTCAATATTTTGTCTATTCTTCTCACCAAGCACAGAAAAAGAAGAGAGATTTGTCAATTTTCTGCTGCATCCACTTTGGATGCCAGCCAGTCTAATTTATTAAATTATGAAATTTCCTTCAATAGAAGTAAACTCTTATCTAAATTCTGGAGGAAGCAATCTTATAAAGGCCCCAGCAATAATCTTTCATACCTTGTTCTGAGTAGGACATTTTTTTTTCCCAGCCAGTAAACCATGCATCAAGCAGGCAGGCAGGTAGTCAATTTTGAGACCTTGCTTGACTGAGAAACTGGTAAATTCTGATTTCATTGTTGTCAAGGTTTTCTGCCCTGCCTGGTTCTCACAATCATTAAGTCCCAAAAAAATCACACAGAGGTCTACATTAACTATAAACTGGTTGGCCCATTAGCTCAGGCTTCTTATTAACTCTTATAACTTATATTAGCCCATTATTCTAGTATATGTTAGCCACATGACTTGGTACCTTTTTCAGCCATGCAGTCACATCTTGCGGCTGGGCCAGGACTCCTGAGGAATGGGCTTCCTCCTTCCCAGAATTCTCCTGTTCTCATTGACCCACCTCTGCTTCCTGTCTGGTTGTCCTGCCTATACTTCCTGCCCGGCTACTGGCCAATCAGCGTTTATTTAAAATATTTTGTTGTCTTTTTCTGATGTCATGATGCGAATATGGAAAGATGACAATCTCTCTAACTATGTATGCTTAAGATTTAAGTTATTATATATTCTACTTAAGGAAGAGATCTGAGTAATATCAATAAGTGAAGAGAAGGGTGAATGGCTCAGACAGTGAAGCATTTGCATATTAGCAGCGTGCCTGTGACCCCAGTACTGGGTATGTTGAATCAGGAGGATCCCTGGGGCTTATCTGCGAGTCTTCCACATCCAGATTCAGAGAAAGAGACTATAATAAAGAGTGACTAAAGTTGACGTCCCAGTGACCTTTGGCCTGCTCACACAAATACACACACACACACACACACATACCAATGAGTGTTTGTGTGACTCAGTGAATCCTTTATACTGGGATCAAATAAATGAAAAATAGTTATCAATTTTCCAACTATATCCTTACTAACTGTGTGATCCTAGAAACATAAGGTTCCAACTATATGCATCCATTTGGCAATGCTTATGAACTAATTTGATTATTTTGCATTTATATATCTACATATAATTTTTGAAAGCACATTCTCAGCCTTAGATAACTGAGGAGCCACTATCCCCCACATCTTAGGTTTCCTATTCTATTTATCTCAAATCAGTGTTGATTGACTTTAAAACCAACTGAATAGTTTTTTTACAAGTCAATTTTATTGAACTGCTATGTTTGGAGAAAGGCTCTTAGCTCTTGAACCCACTATGAGTAAGTCCCAATTCCATTCTCTTCAGTCCCAAGTAGACCCCCTGGATGTGTTTAATTTTCATGGAAAGAGAAAAATTGCTAAGAGCGTAGTTTCCAAAAATGTGCTCCTTTGTCAGATGTTAATGGATGTTATTTTTAGGGTTCCATAATCCAATGATTTCCTGAAATAAAAATTAAAATTAATTAAAACAGATTTTTATGAAAAGACTGCTTAGGAAATTTAATATGCTAATAAGCAATTATAACTCCCTGAGAGTGATACTGTGTGTGGTTTCTATGTAAAGACCATAAAAATCATGATTTCAGAGAACAGGTCACATAACTGGTTCCTTATAGAACACTTTATGGGAAATCCTGAACTTGAACAGGATGGATTAGACTATTAAGTATAACTATTGGGTAAGAAATAAGGAGAGAAGCAAAAGGTGGCAAAGGTGAGATATGGAATTAAAAGACACCACCTGTCAGATGCCACCATGTGCTACCATGACACTGGAGTCCCTGTTAGCAAGGAGAACATGTACTTTTGATCATACTTCACGGGATGGCTGGGGGTACTGCTTCAGGATTCTTCATTCAGAGCCGCAGCTGGAAGGGTCTCTACCATCCAGTATGTCACAGGCCACTATGGAGTGGGAAGGGACCCTTGGATTATGAAAAGTTTCCAGCTAGAACTGAAATATACCACTTGTGAGATCCATCCATCAGAGTAAATTGTGTGTTCATATATAACTAAAAGGATGTGGGAAACTCTAACGTGACTTCTTTCCAGGAGGACAAGAGAGTGTCGGCAGACTATCCCTTGTGACTAGTAGAGAGGTGAGGAAAGCTATCTCTCCCCCGTCTTCCTTCATCTCACTAGCCAGTGACATTGTCTCAGGTTGAGGAGACAGGACCTTAACCTAAGTCAGACCATGCTGATGGTCAATTTCAGTACCAAGACTATTCAGGAAGTACTTAAGACTGCTGCACAATCCTCGCACCCCATTCCCACCTTTACCTCTTTTCCACAAGAGCTTGTTCCCAGAGTGCTTACTAAAGAGCCTTCCATGAGGTAATTTCTTAGAGTCTGTTTGGGGGACACTCAGTTACATCAGACAGCAAATGCCCTTGAGTAATATAGAAGCCTTGTGTCATAATCTCCATCCTACAATTGGCTTTTGTCCTTTCCTTCAGATGATGTTTGAGGTTTGTTTTGGCTTATACAGATCTAATTAGTTTATATCAGCTGAACTGGGAGAAATACCAAGAGTTATTTACTATTATCCTGATATTCATAACTTGGCTTTGTCTCAAATTTTTATAGTTATAATTTTTTCAAGAATCTTTGCATATGTTACTTGTTCATAAATGCAGGATTTATATCAGTATATCTGTGCAAACACATACACATAAAGTAAAAATTGCAGTAAGATACAGTACGTCTAGTCTCGATTTTATTAAATGATACCATTCTCTAAATAATTTTGGGTTGAATGTAGTGACCAATTACGTTTGGGGGGGTTGCCTATTAAAATCATTTCCCACTTTTCTATTGAATTTTCATTCATTTGGTTATTTCATTTATAATATATACTACTGATACCATTGTCAGATACAGACAAATGTCTAAGAAATGGGAAACTACTTGTGACTTGCTTTTGAACTTTCTAATGTCCTTTTTACAAATAAATTTGAAATTTTCATGCTGTCAAGCGTATCCATCCTTTCTTCCTATAGTATGCACTTCTGTGTCATTTAGAAAATTTTCTTTCTACTCCTAGCCTTGAAAATATTTTTTGCACTTGAGTTATTAATCTACCCAGAATCTATATTTATGTTCATGTGTGACATAGTAAATATACGTTTTCATATATCAGCTATTTGTTCCAGTATCTTTTTTACAGAATTTATGTCCCAAACTAATTTGTTGTGCATGACTTTTTTTTTGCTGTTTTGTTTTGTGTTTGTTTGAATTCTTGAAGACGGCTTTACAGTAAATCTTGACAACCTGAAAAAGCAAGTCCTTTTCCCTTCTTTCTTCTTTAAAATCCTCTGGGCTTCTTTCAATCTTTTCTTCCCAGTAAATGTTAGAATCTTGTTAGTTTGGAGCTCATTTATACCTCTATGATTTTGAGCATTTCATTAGTTTAAAAAAAAAATGGCATGTCCCTGTAGAGATTCCTTTTAACACTTTCCTGTCCCTGCCTCAAACTTCAGTGTCACAATAACCCAGGCAACATGGAAATCAATGGCGGAAGTTATGCATATACACTGCTCTACATTTTCTCTTTCAGTATAGATAAATTAACGTGGCCAAAAAATGATCTGAAACGAGTGTGGTGCTTTAAGAACGGCTGATGTCAGCCAGGTGGTGGTGGCGCATGCCTTTAATCCCAGCACTTGGGAAGCAGAGGCAGGCAGATCTCTGTGAGTTCGAGGCCAGCCTGGTCTACAAGAGCTAGTTCTAGGATAGGCACCAAAGCTACAGAGAAACCTTGTCTCGAAAAAAAAAAAAAACAAACAAACAAAAAAGAATGGCTGATGTCACACTCAAGGAACTGGGTAGTAACATTTGATATAAGCAGAATGGCTGAGAAACTCAACTGAGGAAGGGCAGTTATTAGAGTTAAGAGAATTATGGAAAACTTCTAAACATTGCATGGCAAAACCAAGAAGAAAAGATTATCCCTGGCTACTGGGAGTAATGGAAGTTGGCAGACTTATTTACTCATGCGTTCAATAAGTATTCATAGAGTTCTACTGTTTCCCAGACAATGTTCTAGCCTTGGGGAAGAGTAAAAAACAAAACAAAGCCACCGACCTTTGTGAATACAATCAGCTTAAGGGACCTTTTACACATCTAGTGAGCAGGAAGCACCCACTGTATAAGAATGTCATATTACTACCTCGGTCCTCAAGCTACTTATGAGCAGACTAACCACCATAAAGTCAGTCAAAGATCAACAATCAGTGTCACATGGCACAGGATTGTTTGACATATAAATATTGCACTATGCATATAATATGCATAAGCATACTGGTATAGTTGTATAAATATAAGATCTATTAAAACATAACTGCAGATTACGTGTCAGAACAGGTTTCCCAGAGGAGCTAAAGGATCTACTGGAATATGAGAAAAGGCAAGATTTATAGATCGAGATAGTAGAATGGTAGCCAGAAATAATAAGTACATCAGTGTAGACGATGGGCTAAGACTTGGTGTACTCACCTACACGAAGAGCCTCGGCATCCCTGGAAAGAGAATTATGTTAGTAAAAGGAGTTTTGCTTGGATAAATCAAATGAAGTCAGGTAATGCTGGTATCTGACAACCAACAGAATAATTTGAAAGGCTGTAGAGAGCAAGAATAAAGTCTCTTTCTCTCCCCTCTTCCCTTCATGCCTCCTTCTCTCCCAACAATCTCTCTGAAATGCATAAGTAAAGTAAAGTTGGAAGAGATACTGCCAGCATGGAGAGGAGAGGCCTGGGAAAGTGCGGAGAGGAGGGACAAGAAAAGTAGCTTTGCAGTGGGAGTCAGAAAAAGAGTTTGCAACACAAGCATGAGGATCCAGGTCTAAATTCTATTTCTAGTATCCTTAATCCTGGCCCGGGAGGCAGAGACAGGCAGATCCCTGGAGCCTGTATGCTAGTCAGCCTAGCCCGTTTGGCAAATATATTTCAAATGAAAGACCCTTCTTGGATAAACAAGGTGGACACATCTGAGAAATGGCGCATGATGTTGACCTCAGCCATGTACACAGATGAGCACACCCACCAACGTGTACATACACACACAATAGTAAACTAATAAGCACTTGTGACCTACATAAGCACTGAGCCCTCGTGATCTGTAGCCCAAACCCCGAACTTCAGAACCAAGTAGATCTCAAAGCCCTTCCCATGCTTCCTGCAAGTAGAGGGGTTGGGGTTTTCTCTGTCTCCACAGTATGTGGAGTGTTGCCTCTATATTTTCCTTTGAATATATCTGAACTCTATTCCTTTATTCAACACATTATTTTCATGCATGCTCCCCAGACATCCCATACGTTAGTTTTCTTCCCACCCCAGAAGGATGTAGGAACATGGGGAAGAATCCACAGTCTCTTTACTCTACTTAGCCCTTTCTCTCAACCTTCTCTGCTCCTCACATCTCCTTCTCTTGACTGCTTGCAAGAGTTTTATAGTCTGCTTCCCTTTTCGATGTAGATAAAATTCAATTCTCCCTTACTTCTTTCTCCTAGCCATCATAGCCAAGCAAATTAAACTGCTTCTAAACAAAAAAGATACAGTTTCTTAAAGGCAGGTCTTCGAAAGTAAATAAACTGACGGAGAGGAAAGGGAGGAGAAGCCATTCTCTTACCAGAAAACACAAAAGAAAACAAACCAAGGGAGGAAATCAATCCATTTCAACAAATGGGAAGAGAAAGAAAAGATCAGTCAAGAGGGTTTTAATGGAGGAGAAAGATCTTGAGCTAGACCTTGGAGAAAGGCTAGAATAGATGCGACAAAGAGGGCAAGCGAAGGGCATCTGACATAAGGAAGTAACCATGAAAACCACGACTGAAGGAATGAATCTGGCATCTGAGAGAAGCTAACTCTGAGACTTCAGAAGCAAGGCTACCAGACTCCAGGATTCCAGACTCATCTAGTAATAACCCAGAGAAGCTTTGATAATTATGCTTCAGAAGGCTAAGCTGCTTTGGGAGAGGGTTCCCAGAAACAACAACCAGGGTTCACGTCCCATGGGAGCTCACTCTGCTTCTAGTCTCTGCCTCCGTGTGCAGTTTGCCTTCGTGGCTTCTGAAAGTCTGCCTTCTCTACCTAAACTAATTCTGCAGTTTCCTGGCTCATCATTCATGGTGAAAAACGTCTTGTTTCAGCTCCAAAAACAAACCTAAGAGAAATATTTTTGTTTTGTTTGGCTTGGCATCCACGGTCCATGCCCAGAATCATAACCATGGTCAGGAAGATAAGGTCATGCAAAAAGATGACAACATCTAGTGGGCCACATCAAAAAACCTGGCCAGATTTGGTACATGGATAAAACAAGGGCTTAGGGAGGAAGAAGAGGAGAGGTGTGGGATGTATCAACAAGTCTCATTTGAGGAAAACGCCTTGATGCAATAAGAATTATGTGTCGGGGGATAATGGATAATTCTTATGTTTCTGTAATATTTCTCTGTTTTTTAATTTCTTCTGATTTAAGCCATTAGCTATTATTTAATGTGTCATTTTCTTTTAAAGAAAATAGAAGTAAATGAAATCAACTACTTAGCAGCTGCCATGAACCAATTACTAAGAGAGAGTTCCCATTTCCAAGATGCTTTGTGCTTATAAGATAACATGTGGACAAGTAGCTATTAAAGTGGAAAGAAAGTGATAAATGTCATTTAAAAGATACAGATCAAATTCTGTGAGTTTACAGTTTTGTTTACTGTAAGAAGCACCATTTTCAGGCTGATATCTGAAAGGAGAGTAGAATCCAGCAAATTAAGATCTGAAGATGTGAGATACAGAACTTTTTACACGAGAAAGCATAGTTTGAGGCAGAAGAATGGGAGACATAAAGAGGACACTGTGCTCTGGAGACAGTGGATACCTGAGAGCTTCAACCTAGGGGCAAAGGAGTTTGGGGCCGAGAGAAACGGAACCATTTTGACTATGCTTGAGTGGTGAGGAAGCCATGGGCAAGGACCTGTCTAGAGTGTTCTTAGAGAGACTAAAAGGATATTGTGTGACAGGGAAGTGGAGAAGGAACAGAGACGGAAAGACTGCAGTATCTGCACTGAAAGGGATGAGGAAGAAGGGGAGTTAGCTGTGTCCCCTGGCATGTCAACCTTACACAGTGGAAACCATGGCTAGTGCTTGTTTCTGTTTCTACAACCCCCAAACTCCTAGAGATGTGGCTCTTTTTCATCTCATTCTACAATGATTCTTGCTATTGCAAACCACAACTGAGAGGCCTGGGAACTGCAAAGAGTTGAAAGGACATCGTTTAAGTTCATCACTCACACATAGTGGAAATCCACAGGGTTTTCTTCCACAGTCTGTATTGGTGGGAGCTGGTTCCAGAAGCTGATTCCTTTGAATTGAGCAAACTGTCTACAAGCTGTATGGGCCCACATGAGGACCCATTCTGTTGTTTGATGGTCACGGATAAGCTGTTCACACATGGTGCTAGTGTTTTTAGAAGATTCTCCTGAAGGTTTGTGAAATGGGAGGAGGATTGCTTAACAGAAAATAATTTACATGAGATTTTAGACCTAACTATTCTACAAGTTCTCAACAATCAATAACTAAGGACTTTCAGAGCCTTTGGCATAGCATCAAGCCTTGCCTCAACCCTACCCACATTTTCTTCCATAAAAAATACCCCTCCAAGTCTCCTAGGTCTTCACATTCTATTACAAAAACAAGCATCTGTCAATCAAGGGTAATCCTGACCCCTCCCCAGGCAGTGCTATCTGGCAGTGTATGGTGGCACTCAGCTGTCTCACCTTGAGTTGTTCTCTACAGGCGTCTAGGAGGTTGAAGCCATGAATGCTGCTGGCGCACATTTAGCTTGATTGTCACCTTAGGATTAGCACCACTATGGAAGCACCTCTGCATGTGTCTATGGGAGTGCTTCCAGAAAGGCTTTCTTGAGGATGCGAAAGACTGATCCTGAATGTAGTGACATCATCCCATAGGTTAGGCATCTCTACCATTCCAGCTGCTGGGACGTCCCTGTCATTGTGGATTATAAGTTCTCATTGTCACAACAATGAGAAAAGGGAGCTAACACTGCTGCTAAACACTGATCATCTTAACCGTCTACTGAGAACTGATACACCGAGCTGAAGCTGAGAAGCAGTGCTACTGAATAAATCTTCCTCCTAATCCTCTATCCTCCACATCTCATATGTTTTCAGCCACAGAGACATCCACTCCATTAATCAAAGGGGATTCCTGCTACAACAAACATAGAAGCTGAGGGCCCTAAATCCCCTTTCACATGAGCTGCCCTTCTGAGGAAACATTATGGTTCGAAATGCCACATCTCCCAACACATATAAAGTTCACACCCATACTCAATTCTACTTACTCTGCCAGGAAGAGAAAGAAAGGAAGAATGTAAACAGTGTGGGTGCATCTGTCCCACGTCCCACTGGAGCATATGCCCCAGGAGAGCGTGAGGAGGGAGAGTTGCATTGGATATTCCTTCGCTTGGTCTCAGTGCCTGCGCTGTTCTCAGCATATGAGCATCTCACCATCCGAGTGTGATTCAAGTGTTTAAAGATACATTTTTTCTTTCTCTCTCTCTCTCTCTCTTTTGTACAACATGGCCCTGAAATGCAAGCCAACTACTTCATCAGGTATTTAGCTGAGAAAACAGCAATCTGTTCCGATGCTGGAGAAAAAAACTGGCTGAGTTGGATGGTAAAAAAGCCTTAGACGTGATGCATAAAGATGGCCGCACATATTGTACTTCGTGAACATGGAAACTTTCTCTCTCTAAGGTATTTCTGACTTTGTATGCTGTTTCATGCTGTCATAGATGAAACTTGTATGTAAAAATGTAACTTCATGTTTGGAGAGAGAAAGGGTTGGGGGCGGTTGATAGGGGTTTGGGGATTGTCTTGAGGGTAGTACAGGTTGAGATGATGAGAAGAAAGAAAATTAAGCAATTGTGAGTGGAAATAAGAAAGACAGAGAACAGAATGAGCATAATGCTACCTTCCCATGCTCAGAAATATCTACCTGATAACTGAAGGAAAAGCCTATTGCAAGTCTACAACAAAGAGCTAAGCTACAGGAAGTTGACGCAGTTGCGCTGATAAATGTAGGGCCAGGAACTATAAGCCCTCGATGAATACCTGTTGACTTGTTAATGTTCTTTGTGTGACTAGTATAGACTTTTTCAGCCACTCGCATTTTATATTAATATAATATGTAATACTCCATCTTGGTTTTTTTCCATTTAAAAAGCTGCCAAATGGATGTCATAAATTCTTAACAGTTTGTTTAAATATTAACTAGCAAGTGGCAACCCTTACAGGTATGCCTTTGAAATCTTGCTAGCCCTGTGTGTACAAGTGACCATACGTGTGTGGTATTTAGGTATTTTTAAACCTGCTGGTGCACAGCTTGCTAGTGGCCCACCTTCAGTATTTTGGAATGGAAACTATTTTTCTGATTGCTAAATTGAGATGGGGAAAGGAAAATTAACTCATAAATATTTTATTGGTCAAAAAATTTTATGTGAGGCTTTGAAAGATAAATGCTGTTGTAATCATTTCAGAAATTCCCCTTTTAATTAAATACAATATTTTCAAGATTGTGCTATGGAGCACAGCATAAGCTTCCTAACTTGGGAACTCCCTGAGTAATGCAACTAAATAAAGGGAAATTGTTCTCTGCTCAGTACTATTTTCTACAAAAAAAAAAGTTTTATAATGATTTTTTTCATTTGGGCACACATTATGGAAATGAGTGCTTCGTGTGGACTAAATTGCTACCATTTTGTCAAGATTTAATACAGTGCTTTTACAAAGTCAAAATTTTTTTAAAAAATTTTAAAATGATGTTTAGTATGTGGATTCACCAATATTATATAACAGATTAGGCATACTGAAATGCTAGAAAGGGGTGGAAATTAAGGAACATTACCTAATTCACATCTCCAATAAGATTTTTTTTTAAAGATGCTCTATTTTGATCCCAGAGATAGAACATTTTGAAATCAAAGCTTATGGATTCTGAGGACAGAATCTCAATCTGGTTCTGGATGATTCTACAATCCATATTCTTTCTCTACAATACACTGGAAACTCTGTAACATAATTACATTGACACTGCGCAACACATGATTCACCGTGACCTTATAGCTTGTGTAATTAGTCCTCTTCTATGCCACCTACGTTAGGGCAATATAACAACGTATTTGCCCCAAATCTCTTGGGGTAGACAAAGAGTTATTTCCTGCTTCTGTCACAGTCCCATGTAATTGGCATTAGCAGCTTTCCACCCCAAGATGGCTCGGGAGCGCAGCTTCCTTCCATATCCTGATGCTTCCAAACTGTGCATATGGTAGGAAAAGAAATAGTTTGGACAATCACCCAGGAAGATTCACAGCCACGCCTGAAGTAGAATACATCACTTCTGTTAGTCCAGCACAATCAGCACCTAGACCACACCTAAATGCAAGAGAGATTAGGACATGTAGCCATCTGCAGTGCCCAAAAAAGAAGAAAATGAAATAATTTTTTTTGCAAATCCTTAGCATTTTATGTTTTATGCCATATAAGAGAATTTACTTCTAATAGATTAAGAAGTCTAATGACCTAAATGTCTGTGTTCAAGTTTACACCAGTACACACCATGTTACAAGGCTAGGGTTGGTGGCATTATTCTGCAAAAAAGAACACATTTTGCAATGGCCGACTTGGCCCATGGAAAACTGATGTGCCTAGATGTGAGCAGAGGAAGCCAAATTTGCAGTTCTCAAAACCAGAACTACATGAGGAGGGCAAATTGTGAATGCATAAAGAAAAGGAAAGAATGTGGTAGAAAACTGGCTAGGAACAGATGGCTTAGGGGTACATACATGTGAAGATATTGTAGCCCACATGTATTATTTGCTAGAATCCAGCTGTTAAATAAATTGCTAATCTCTGCAACAACCCTATGAAGTAAGGTATATTACTTCCTTTACAGGTGATGAAGCTAAGGCACAGGGCTTAATAATTTACCCATAGTGATACAGAGGTTGGAGGTGGTATCTAAACCCAGGCTATATTTATACCCAAGGCTTTTAACCTTCACCTCTGCTATGGCTTGAATATGAAATCAGCCACACACACCTTCAGGTCTACGGGTTTGGGGCTTGGGGATCAGGTGCAAAATAACGAACTATTCGTAAGTTATTAGATTCTGGTGCTGTTGATCTAGTCAAAGGATTAATCCATTGGTGAATCTACAATGTGATGGCATGATTGGTAGGTGATGCACAGCAGGAAATGGAACCTAACTGAAGGATGTAGGTCTCGCCGTGATGGAAGTGAGCCTGGAAAAAGGCATGCCCCTGGGCCTGGGCCTGTCCTGGTCCCTTCCTGTATTCTGACTTCCTCTTCCTGTCATTCATGAGGCAAGTAGCTGCCATGGTGCCTGCTTTAGAACTGGAATTCTTCTTTTATATGACCCTAGTCTGCGACTCAGTGTGGTAACTTTTTAAAAATAAGTGCAAAAAACACATGTTAAGGTTCCAATATCCTTTGCCACCAAAAAAGGGCATGCCTTTTCCCCCTTCCAATCTTTTTTCCTCTGAAAATAATTACTTAAAATCATATAGAAGGCTGCTACCTTCCTCTGTCACTCTGCTTATAGAGTCTTGGACATTCCAGTCAGTATAAATTCTACTTCTAATTTTCCTTCAGAATAAGAAATTCATAATTTATTTTTCAGTCCATCTCAAGATTCAGCAGTCTATACAAATGTGGTGGTGGTAATGTTGGTGGTGGAGGTGGTGGTGGTGGTGATGGTGGTG